>JAJOOH010005659.1:0-48801 GCA_029582605.1 Solanum gracilifrons
TCGGGGGTAATCCCCACTAGGTATGTGAGTTCATAGTGTGGGTTGGTCCTCCCCCCCCCCCCCCCCACACTCCACACTCATTTTATTGTTGAGAAAAGATTGGTTGTGTTGTTGATGTTGATGCTTTGGTTGTGGTTTGAGTTGAATCTCTTGTATGTTGAGGGATTTTATGATCCTTAGTGTTTGGGGTTAGAACCATTGAAGTGTGGAAGGTTTAGAGTTGGAGAAAAGAGGGAGAAAAGTCGAATTTTCTAGGGAAAGGGGTGGCGCGTCGCGCCTGCCAGCGCGCCCCAAAAGGGGTTCTGAACTTTCCCCCATGGGGCGGCGCGCCTAGCAGAGCGCCAGCAGCCCCCTCTGAACTTTGAGGGCTGGTGCTCCGCGCCTTGCAGAGCGCCAAGGACGCCAAGTTTCCCCTTTCTTTGCATACTCTTTCATGCATGTTTCTTGGTATTGTACCTATATTTCCTAGTTGTTTCCAACACTCCAAGGTACGTTTAAATGTCAAGAACTCATCTATAAACGTGTGTTCATATACCTTGAATCCATAATCCAACTCAAGGCAAGTTAGTATCAAGTCAAAGTGAAGTTAGAGTCAAGTCAAGCAAAGTTAAGAGGTAAGTCCAAGCAAGTCTTTAAAGCTTTTCAAGAGTTGTTGTTGAACGTTTTAACTTCGTTTCAAGTTTTAAGTCAAGCAAAGAGTATAGAGTTTCAAGCTAAGAAAAGAGTCTCAAGTTTCAAGTCAAGTGAAGAGTATCGAGTTTTAAGTTAAGTCAAGAGCACAAAGTTGAGTCCATTTCTCAAAAGCTATTAGGGAACTAAGTATTCCCAAAGAAGTTTGTAAATGTTTTTACTTATGAGTAAGAGGGGAACCATGTTTTCCAAAAGAGCCTTTGGGCTAAGTTTTGAGTAATCATCTCAATTAAAGAAAGATGTGTTTAAATACACTTATGAGCCAAAGTATTTTTGGGAGTAGTATTAAGTACCGAATTGGGGGTACGAGTTCATATTAACTCAACTCTCCATAAGAACCATGCGCCAACATGGGACTTGACGTATCATTCTTTTTAGATGATCACGTAAGATTAGGCTAGTGGATCCACTAAGTAAAAGTAAGGTCCTATATCACGGCAAGGTATAGGATGGTCCTTGGGCAACGTGAGGTAAAACGTTGTATCATCACTAGGGCTCATAGTGGTGGTTGTCGGTTAAAGAATCTCCCACAAAAGTTATATTACTTTTATATAAGAAAAAAATTGAGTTTGTTATTGTTTATCATTTACGAGCTAAGTTGTTTATACTATTTTACAAGCTGTATATATTGCATGTGTCTTATTGCTTTATATATTGAATTCAATTATTCATGAGTCGTACAGAGCCAAGGTATGTGTTCTCTCTTACTCCTTTCAAGCTTAAGTTGTGGTTTAGCTTTCCAGCTCGCATACTCGTACATTCCATGTACTGATGCCAGTTGGCCTGCATCTTATTATGATGCAGACACAGGTACCCAAGATCAGCATCCGGCACGTCGTTGATCCAGTTGAGCACTCCAGAGTCAGTGGTGAGCCTCCTTGCTTTCCGGAGGACTCAGATATTTTGTGTTCCTAGTTTTGTTTTATTAGGATGTTGCGGGGTCTGTCCCAACATCCATCTTAGTATTTTTGAGGCTTCATAGACAGTTAGTCAGTTAGTAATGAGTCTCTCATCTATGTACATATGTAAATATTCTATTTTGAGACTCGAGTTGCCCTTTTGGGCCAGATTTCATCAGTTAAGTTGTTTTATGTCTTTGCATGGCATTGAGTTATTCTATTGAGTTAGGTTTCCGCTGAGTTAAGAAAGTCAGGCCAAGGGTTCTCTTAGGGCCAGCAATGGTCTCCGGGTGCCGGTCCCGCCCAGGGTGTAGCGTGACAGTTGGGATGATCACCTTCCTCTTATAGAGTTCGCCTACAATAACAGTTACCATTCCAGTATTCAAATGGCCCCTTATGAGGCATTATATGTACGTAGGTGCAGATCTCCAGTTGGTTGGTTTTAAGTAAGTGAAGCAACCTTGATAGGTCCAGATTCGGTTCATGATGCTATAGAAAAAGTGCATCTCATCAGAGATAGACTTAAGATAGCCCAGAGTCGCTAGAAGTCCTATGCATACCTAAGAAGAAGGGACTTGGAGTTCCAAGTTGATGATTGGGTTTTCGTGAAAGTATCACCTATAAAGGGGTGATGAGATTTGGCAAGAAAAGGAAGCTCAGTCCTAGATATGTAGGCCCTTACAAGATCTTGAAAAGAATTGATAAAGTGGCTTATGAGTTAGAGCTACCAGCAGAACTAGCAGCAGTGCATCCGGCCTTTCACATTTTGTTGTTGAAGAAGTGTGTGGGTGATCCAGCATCTATAGTACCTTTAGAGAGTGGCTATGAAGGATAGCCTCACTTATGAGGATGTGCCAGTTGAGATTCTTGATCATCATATTAGAAGATTGAGAAACAAGGAAGTCGCTTCAGTTAAGGTTTTGTGGAGGAGTCAGTCCGTAGAGGGAGCTACTTGGGAAGCAGAAGCAGCCATGAAGGCCAAGTATCCTCATCTCTTTCCATCCGATTCCACTCCAGCTTGAGGTAATAGTTCCTCTCCAATTCTTTAGTCATTCATGCGTAGCTTCAGTATTAGCATCTTGTTCTTTCAGTTTGTACTTGCATTTCAGCGTATTTGTATGTCCCGAGAAATTAGTTCAGTCAGAAATCAATTTCTAGTACTTAGTGGTAGGGTTTGCAGCTTTTTCCCTCCCTATCCAGATATTTTAGACTTCATTCGAGGACAAATGTTCTCAAGGGGGGAGATGTTGTAACACCTCATAAACCAAACTTAGAAAGTGCAGCAGAAAAACACCAAAATATATGAACCACGACAGGGTTCACGGACAGTGAAATGAACCACGGTCTGTTAACCTGTATGTGGCTTATGCCCTCCCAAAAGAGGTGGACCACGGGACCCTTCTCAGGCAGTGGACCACCCCACGAGCCGTGGGGAAGCTCGTGTACGCCAGGAAGAACCCCACCAAATTAGTCACCAGACCACGGAGCCCTTCACAGGCAGTGGTCTTGATGACGGGTCGTGGTGGCTCCCGTGAAGCCATGTCAGTAGGCCCCTAGCCCAAGTGAAGGAACACGGTGACCTTCACTGTCCGTGATCCTTCACACGATCTCTGAAGTGTACCGTAGAGGGTAACCCCAGAACCAGCAGCTACTGGACCAAGGACCACGACCAGCTCCATGATTTGTGGTCCCTTTGACAGTCCGTTAGAGGGGCCGTGGTCAGCTACATTAGATTTTTAAGTAAGGTTGTTTTGGTCTTTTCCCCTATGCGTTGGACACCTAAACTACGTGGTATTGGTCAGTTTTAGCATAGAAACTAAATTAGAACCTAACCTAATCAATCATTCACCAAAATCAAGCGAAACTTAGAGCAAAATAGAGAGAAAAGTTGAGCAGCCCTTCTGGAAAATGCAGCGAGGTTTTCATCAGTTCCAGCCCCAAAATCGAAAGATTTCTTAGTGAATTTAGTCACCAAGTATGTGGGATTTCACTAGTGGGTTCCTTTCGCCCATTAGGTCCTTAGATTTCAGTCAGAATCGTGATTCCCTTGATATTATCTAGACCTAGGGTTTCTTGAATGTTAGAAATTGTTTGGTTTTAGCTGTTAGAATGATCCAAATTAGATTATCATGTTGTTGCTTAAGTTCTTGCATGAAATTTAGAACCCTAGTTGTGTAGATTTATTTTGTTCATGAATTACACATGCTAGGTCAGTTTATTCAGTTATACATGCTCCAATTATGAATGTTTCATTATCAGTACAATAATGTTGCATTTTCAGTTAGCATGTCAGTATTTTGAGGTATCTAGTGTTACATAAATTCAGTCATAATGTGTTATTTACATAATCAATTAGGAGTAGACTTAATACCGAGTTGGACTAGGGTCAGTCACTCTCATAGTCCCAGAACTACTTGCCCCCATAGCTTTATAAGTCCCCTCTGTGGGCATTACATTTTAGTGATCATGCCAGTCATGTCTCCATACCTCTGGCAGGGTATATTGGGTCCTCTCGACTGCCACTAATTCAAGGTCATAGGTAGGATAATTCTTTTCATGAACTTTAAGTTGCCTTGAGTCATAGGCAATCACTTTCCCATTTTGCATAAGCACACACCCTAACCCAATTCTTGAAGCATCACAATAAACCACAAAACCATCTGTCCCTTTCGATAAGGTCAACACCGGAGCGGAAGTAAGTCTATCTTTCAACTCTTGAAAACTCAGCTCACACCCTTCGATCCATATGAACTTAGCCTTCTTTTGAGTCAAAGCCGTCAAAGGAGAGGCGATAGAAGAAAACCCTCAACAAACCTTCTATAATAACAGGCCCAACCCAAGAAATTTCTAATATCCAAAGGAGTTAGAGGTCTAGTCCAGCTCTTGACCGCATCCTTCTTCTTAAGATCTACCTCAATACCCTTGCTTAAGACAATATGACCGAGGAAAGCTACGGACCTTAACCAAAATTCACATTTGCTAAACTTTGCAAAAAGTTGTTGGTCCTTAAGAATCTGCAACACGATCCTCAAATAATCAATATGTTTGTCCTCACTCCTTGAGTAGATCAAAATATCATCAATGAACACAATAATATATATGTCAAGGTATTGCCTAAACACTTTATTCAACAAGTCCATAAATGCCGCCGGAGCATTAGTCAAACCAAACGACATTACTAGGAACTCATAATGATCATACCGAGTTCAAAAAGCCGTCTTCGGAATGTCATCTTCTCTCACCCTCAATTGGTGATAACCTAATTGAAGATCAATCTTAGAGAAATAACTTGCCCCATGAAGTTGGTCAAACAAATCATCTATCCTCGGTAGAGGATACTTATTCTTAATAGTCACCTTGTTCAACTGATGATAGTCGATACACATACGAAGAAAACCATCTTTTTTTCTAACGAACAAAATTAGAGCACCCCATAGAGAGATACTCAGTCGGATGAAACCCTTGTCTAACAGATCCTTCAACTATTCTTTCAACTTCTGAAGTTCTGTCATAGCCATACGGTAAGGAGGAATAGAGATAGGTTGCATAACTGGGAGAAGGTTGATACCGAAGTCTATTTTCCGCTCGGGAGGAATACTGGGTAAGTCATTTGGGAACACTTCTGAAAACTCATTTACAACGGGAACCGACTCAAGATAAGGGGTTTCAAAATCTACATCCCTCACCCTTACTAGATGGTGAAAGCAACCTTTAGAAATCATCTTTCTAGCTTTAAGATAAGAAAAAAACTTACCCATAAGCATAGAATTTCCCTCCTTCCACTCTAGGACAAGCTCATTTGGAAACTGAAACTTGACTACACGAGTTCTACAATCAATAGAAGCATAACATGATTGCAGCCAATCCATACCCAAGGTAACATCAAAATCTAACATATTAAGCTCTACCAAGTCAACAAGAGTAACTCTATGGGACAAGGAAATGGGACACTTTCTATAGACCCTCTTAGCCATAATAGAATCTCCAATAGGAGTAGAGACAGAAAAAAGTTCTAACAACATATCAACGAACACATCAAATCTCATTGACACATATGGCATCACAAAAGAAAAAGTAGCACCGGGATCAAGTAAAGCATATACTTCTAGTTGGAAAACTTTCAACATACTGGTAACCACATCCGGAGAAATCTCTTGTTCACCTCTAGTCTGAAGAGCATAAAAGTGGTTTTGCTTAGGAGCATAGGAACCCGAACCACTAGGAGTATCTTTCTTGCCCTCTCTCCCTTTATCTGTAATCACTGGGAAATCCCTTATTTTGTGACCACTTTTTCCACAACCATAACAATCATCTGTGCCGGCTAGGCACTTACCATCGTGCTTCCTTACACACTTAGTACAAGTAGACATAGACAATGAAGATCCACTACCATTACCTTCTTGAGGCTTAGGGTCAGACACCCTATCTTGGTTGAACTTTGGAGGAGAATTAGAAGAATCTCGGCTGGAAAACTTTTGTCGGAATCTAGGATGACTTTGTCCATCTGACCTTGCATGAGATTACCATCACCGATCTTAGCCCTTTTTACATCTCTAGACTTTTCCCTAAGTTTTTCCTCCTCAATTTGTTGTGCATCCTCCATGAGACGAAAGATGTCCATGTCATGAATGAACATGGAGGTTCGGCACTCTTTAACTACCATTTTGGACACCCCCAAAATAAATTTACTCATTCTAGCCCTTAAATCCGCAACCATTGTTGGAGCATATTTCGACAATTGAGTAAACTTTAAAGCATACTCCCTTACCGGAGGTTAATGAACTTAATCACCTTGGCTTCCCTCATATCTAGGGGAAAGAACTTATCAATAAAAGTGGCTTTAAACTTCTCCCAATCAAGAGGACTCGTATCTTCCGGTCTCCCTTCCTTCCATCGATTATACCATATTTGAGCCACTCCCTTTAGTTGATAAGCGGCCAACTCCGTTTTTTCTACCGGCGTAACTCCCATGATCATCAAAACCTAATAGACCTCATCAATAAATTCTTAAGGATCTTCATCAGCTTTGGAACCATGAAACTCCGAAGAATTCATCCTTGTAAAGTCCCTCACTCATGAAGTTACCGTAACCACATTTGGGTTCACGGGAACCGCAACCTCTCTATTTACTTGGGCCATCACCGCTTGAGCCAACACTTGGAAAGCAGCCCTAAACTCTGCATTGGACACTTGCTCGGCCAAAGCATCGACCGGAACTTGAGGAGCTTGGAGAGGAGCTTCTTGTTCCTCACTCCCTCACATTCATTCTAGCATAAGCTCTTCGGGTAGCCATATCCTGAAGAAATAGGGTAAGGATTAGGAGAGAGACCTTATAAAGTTAAACTCTATCGCACGACTTTAGAGTAATGAAAGAAATGGAGTTTATAATCATCTTGTAGACTTTCATTCATAAATGTGGCGTGATTCACACTTATGAACAAGACTCTACTAGACGTGGCTTATGAGACATCTTAGGACCATTCTAAACCTTCTGCTCTGATTACCAGGTTTTTCACGACCAGGGGTACCCCCTAGATGTAACATGGAGTATAGAACTCCCAAGGATCCCATACAAGCCACTCTCTCATAACATAAGAAATAGAACAATAAGAGTAAAACAATAGTCCAAGTCCAATAAAGCACTTGTCTCATCATAGTCATCTAATACAATAGAATAAAATTGGGACAAGCCCATACATCATGTCCAAAAGTGAAAATACAATAAAAGGAACTAAAACAATGGAAGTTCATCCTCAAAGCAAGAGGACTCACCAAAACTCGGAAATCTCGAACTCAACCACTAGCCACGAAACTTAGAAACCTGACTGTCGGACCCTACATTTGGGGAAATATAGGCAAGAGTATGTGTTAGTACACACAATGTACCAAGTATGATAGCCATGCATAAAACATTTAAATCATGCTAAAAAGGACATTTCATTTCATGACATGCAATTGACCAAGCTAAAACATGATATAAGAGAGTTAGAAAACATAAGTCATAAAACCAAAGTTAATGCAAGTTAACATCATCTTTAAAACCTTTGAACTCATATGCGATACTTCTTGAAGTAACCTTAGCTCATTGTTAATGTGAGGAATTAGCCTTAACCGACATAGAGACCATGTGAGCTATAACATGATCCCAGTGTCTCCCACACCGAAAAGGGTTGTCCTACTTGCCAAGGTAGAACCATGAACTTCTAGCTTAAGTGGATACACTAGCTAATGTCTACTTTATACAATCATCCTATGGGGGCACATAGGTAAGGGATAAGGAGATTGCTACTAGAAACCCGGCCTATACTCGGGAGAGCTTCCATCTCAATATCCTCTCGGTGCTAAGCTAAATCCCACGGAATAGTTATTTCTTACTTGACCTTGTTATTCATGGAAAGGTACCCTAGGATAACCAATCCAAGCTAGTTTCAATAGGATAGCTCTTACTCTTTGATTCAATTAGGTGAGAAACTCTTTCAACCTAAGAATCCTTATTATGTGAAAAAACCTTACACATCTTACTCTTATGTGTATATGAGAAAAATCATTTCAATAACACATCATGATCATCATCATTGATACTTTACTCTCAAAGCATCCTTAAAACATTTGCATAGATTTCATAAGAAAATGCATAAGTCCATAATTTACCTCTTGAGGTTCAAAACCCACTTTCAATCATGAATACTTAGAAAATATGGATTAGATATGGATTTCATCATAAATTCGTGTAAAACTAGTAATACATGCTTAATTTCATAAAACTATTCCTTTACAATCACAATCCCACATCACATGATTCATAACTTGAAAACATGGGGGTTACATGTGTTCATGGGGAAATCATCATAAAATCATAGTATTTCATCAATTCATGCATAAGATATCACAATTCAATCATTTAAATCAACATTGAAGAGAACCTGTGATAATTGAAGAAAATCGTAACTCAATTGGGGAATTCTAACTTTGAAATAGAGGAATGGGGAACTCCATGGATGGAAGGAGTCCATGGATGAAAACTATCATACCTCAAAGCCCAATGCTTAACTTCAATGGAGGAATTGAGGATTGACCTTGATCCTAGCTTGAATTCTTTCTTCTTCTTCAAGTTTCTAGAGAGAGAAATATTTTGGGGAGGAAGAACTTTGATTTTCTTTTGGGTTTGGGAATAATGAACTTAATGGGTGAGTTTTGGGTTAAAATCACTTATATAGGGGTCCTAGTCTTGGCTAAAACGACATAGCTTTGGTTTACTTAAAATCGAAAAAGACCCAAAAGTCCCTGAACTGATAATTGTCGACTCACTACCATGAGGGGCACCACGGCTCGTCAAGGGTCACACGACCCGTAGTGGATGGTCCCTTGACCAGTGGCTTCACTTGCCACCCCTCAACTCTCAAAAATTAAGTCAAGACCACGACCCCGACCACGGCTCGTGGTGACCTTCACGAGCCATCTAGTGGCTCGTGGGGAGGGTCCTATTTTGGGGCAGCTTGGGAGCTCACTGCCTAGCTCACCACAGTCATCAACACGAGTCGTGGTCCCCACCACGAGTCATCATGGTGGTCGTGGGAGGTGGACAGTGCTTGGTGAAGGCTGCCCAAGCTTCCCTCCTTGGCTCTTGCCCTCTCACTTATCCCTAGCTTAGCCTACTAGATTCCGAGGTGTTAACAAACGCACCCCCCCACCCTAACCATCCTTCACACCACCTTCCTCTCCTCCTTTTATATAATTATACAAGGATCCTTTGCTCACTCATTATCAACTGATATAGGAGTAAGAATAGAATTTTATCAAAAAATTTAATAAATTCCTATGAATTACTATCAGAAAAAATAGAGTTCGTTGGATTTTAAAAAAAATCAAATTTAATTTTTTTGCTCTCGATGAATTTCTTATATTTAATTGAAGTTAATTGTGCTTAATACATATGATTTTTATTATTATTATTATTATTATTAAATTACATTAATATATTTACATGTTAAACAAAATTAGGAAAAACATTGAGTTTCGCCATAAATAATTTGACTCACAAATCCAAATTTCTTGTCCTCCTTTAGTGGGAGAAACATCGAATAGATTGGACTAAATTTAAAAATGAGATTGGTGTGATTTGTAGCACTGCTAATATCAGCAACATTAGTGACAATGATAGAAATTGATGGTGGATGATGGTGTTAGAAAACATATGTACACATATGTTTATGTTAGAACACATAATTATATGCTAGAACACATAAACTTGTTGAAATTTAATTCAAGAATTACCTCTCAAAGCGTGAGCAGAAAGCTTGAAGCAAGTGCGACATCAGCTCTGCGATCTTATATAGGGATTCAAAGTTCACACCCGAACTCTCAATATACTTGTGTGGGCAAGTATCGTATAAAAAACTTATGATTTTTCTAAGTTGGAAGAACTCATACTTATAGAGATTTCTTCTCACCCCAAAAAGGAGAAAAAACATGGTGTTCCTATGGAACAAGAAAAACACATGTTACTTTCTCCCTTTCCCCTAATTTGATTTTGAGTTCTATTTAAATATGAGCACGATAGGATTAATTACCAAGACTCTCTATTATGAAAATAATTCAAATAATTAATTTGAATTATTTTTACCATAATAAATTCAAATCATTTCACTAGATATACGTAATTGGACTCTTTCATTTATATTTCAAAATTCTCCATTAAACACTTTTATAATTCCCTATTTTAAGATTACAAATACTAACCAATACATTTAAGCTCGAGATTTTTATCCTAAAATTAAGAGAATTTAACTTGGGAATTTTATCCTAAAGTTAAACTAATTATTTAATTAGAGTTGTGTGTTGATAAGATGTTATAAAATGTTATTTTCTTCATTTAAATTTTTTTGATTTATTTTAATTTCATATAATATTTAAACAAATAAAGAATTTTTTTTGAATATTCAGTGGTCGTAAATTAAAAATATCTTAAATATATCAAAATGTCATCTAATTTTAGGGTGAAAAGTTAAAATTAGAGAGTTAGTTACTAAAAATGTAAAGAAATAATTTTTTTGTATGGACTAAAAATGAAAATATGGAAAAACAAACTGAAAATGAGTAGTATAAATTAAAAGCAACTTAAGAGAAATATTTCGAGAAAATGATCAAAATGGTTCTTGATGTATTGGGGTTGTTTTATTTTGGTCCTTAATATATTTTAGGTGATTGAAATAGTCCTTTATGTATGACAAAATATGTTCAATTTAGTCTTTTACCCTAAACTTAACATTTTACCCCCAAAAACTGTTAGATATAACGGTGGGCCCCACATAACTTACAAAATCCACCATTTTTACCATTTTTTTTAGCTCAATGAAAGAGTTTCATGAATTTTAAAACACAATTTTCTCTAATATCTAACCACACAGTTACAAAATTATTTTGTAATTGTCCTCAGTGGTGGAACAACAATGTTTCCTGGTATTGCTGATCGTATGAGCAAGGAAATTACCGCTCTTGCTCCCAGCAGCATGAAAATCAAGGTTGTGGCGCCTCCTGAACGGAAGTACAATGTCTGGATTGGAGGGTCTATCTTAGCTTCTCTCAGCACCTTCCAACAGGTAATACATAACATAACATGTGTAGCTCACACTATTACAATAATTATGTGGTTAGATGTTAGAGAAAATGATGTTTTAGAATCCATGATTGGAAACCTCAGATCCTTAGAGCCGCTATCCAAGAAATTATCACCCGCCATGATGGATCAATTACAAAGTTTACCCTTTGCATTCAGTATTCGAAAAGCTACCCTTGTATTAGCAGATTATTACATTTCCTCTCTCGAGACTACCATTCAACATCTTGTTCTTAGACTTTCCAAACAATTCGATTTGCCTTGTTCATTTTTCAAATGTTTGGCTTTAACTCATCTGTTTCCCCAAAACTGTTTATTACTTCCTCCACCAGACTTCCAAGGATTTGTTAGTTTAATTATCCTAGATCTGTGCTTGAAAGTTTCATCTCTCATTGCCCGTCGCTTGAGCAATTGGTGCTAATGATCTCAGATACGTTAAGCGACATCATTGAAATTCAAGGGTGATATCACAACTATCTGCTTGAAAATGTGTCCCTCGTTTGGCAGAGCTTTCTCTTCAGCATTACCGTAAGGACTGGAAAAAGCGTGATGTTGTAAAATTTTTAACATCAAACTTTTTTGAGTCTTGTTCTGATCTCGAGCATCTTCACTTGGATTACGTGGTAAATGTTGCTTAATAACTCATTCTATTGCATTTTGGCCTTGGAGTCATCCTGATTTTTGGCTTGTTCTTCCTTCCTAGGTCCTTTCTACAGGCCAAGAAATACCAATAAAGTTTCCCGTTGATATGTTGTGTGTCAAAAGTCTTTGCATGTGTATTCGTCTTGACACGAATAGGATTTTGTCTGCTCTTTGCTTGATAAGAAGCTTCCCATTTTTACAATATCTGGAAATTCAGGTTCTCTTTTTATTTCTCTTTTCTTCTTTTTATACTCAAATCATCAATAAGGTTACGTAGTTGAGTTTTGATGTCTTTCTTAGATGAAGTTCAATGTTGATCACACTGCGCCAGTTCTAGATTGTCTTGAAGTGGAAGCTTTTCAGAATGTGGAATTCAGCTTCAGAATGTGGAATTCCAACACCTAACAGTAGTTAAGCTAAAAGATGTTAATGACAGTATGCAGGAGATGCAACTTATCAAGCTTCTGTTAGCCAAGTCTCCGAAGTTGGTGAGAATGTCAATCAATCTCCAGATTCTCTTGGAAGAACCTAGAATATTAAATAGAATTGTTGAATTTAAGCATGCATCACGTAAAGCAAAAGTTGTCTTTATACATGTTTGATGAGAGACGATGATGTTTGGGTAAAACTTTGATTTTGTATTTGAAGATAAAAAGATAGAAATGAATGTTGATACAGTAGAAGTTGTGTTTTGCCCAATTGCCATTATATTGAAAGAAACCCCTAGCCAGTCTGGATCATGGTTTCTTTAAATTTGTCTTTACTGTTACATTACAAATGTAGTAATTATCACTTCTTGGTTGTTAGAAAGGAAGTGGATAGTATGTATCTCAAAAGAAAGTATTCCTTTATGGAGAGTTGTGTTTCAGTGAGCTAGTAAAAAGATAGGGTTGCATCTCTAAAAGCCTAGTGAAATTGCAAAAAGAGAATTGATGGAATTTTTCCACTCAAACATCTCTTTTGCCCCGAAACGCAAGGCCATATTAGGATGCCCAAGTGATGAGATTCACTCTAGTTAACATTTGAAACAAACCAACTACTACTTTTTCTTTTATTCCTAACCACCGATCAACTTAGATCTAACTTCACCCAAAACCTGCTAATAGCCCCAGTAGTCATTTCGAATTTCATCATCGAACATCTTCTTCAGCTCAGGATGCTTCTCAAAGTATTCTTCAGCTGTCATCGTACTAAGTTTTTTCTGATCATCAAAACAAACCCATACAAATCCACAGGGTTAGATAAAGGGTTCACTGATAAGAATATATATACATGGAGAAATAAGGTGAAACGAAGACCTTCAACTCTTGCACGTCTGCAACTTCTTTTTCTAATCTTTCAGATTCCTTCAGAGATTTCTGCTCCGCTTCTTTCAGCTCCACCAACTACAATTATTGTAACAATTAGAAAGAATAAACCAAAAATATGCAAATTTAACCATGTTATTCTTGTGTTAATCGAAACTTCTGAAAAGAAGGTACACAAAGGGGGTAATGATTTGGCATTTTCATCGAATCACCATTAACATGTCAATTTGGCTTCAAGCAGGTGCATATTGTAACTGATATTCTAACAATTCCACTGACAACAAAGGAGAGTGTCTCAACTTTATTTCTGTTAGGGAAAATATTTTTTGATAAAATGATTCTATTGAAATATGTACTTCATGTATTTTTCTGTTTAATCATTTTCATTTTGCTCCAATAATTTCTACCTATTTTTATGCCAAAAGGTAAATTCCTTTATGTGGCAACAACACTAAAACACAAGGACAGTTTGTAGGATTTGAGCAATTGAGAATTCCCTATATCCATTTTCAACTAATTATTATAGGTATGACTATACCAATAACAAGTAGGTAGAAAAAAAAAACTCATGCAAAGAAAGGTAAGGATGGCGATTATTGTTTTTCCACTTACCAAGGCGTCAAATTTGGGTTTATATTGAAGAGTCACTGTATCCACAAACTTGGGGATCTCAACGCCTGAAAGAAACATTGTTAAGAATCTACACAAGACAGTTGAAACAGTTACAAAAAGCCAACAAACATCATTGGAGTTTGACATATATACAGGGTGTGAGCTAGCTCTTTTGCTCCAAAACAAGAATTTCCCTCTGAGAAGTAGATCAAAAATAAGAATTTCCCATTGCATAACATTAGCTTGACTGAAGATTGTGCTGCAACATTATTTTGCAAACTGTAAACTCATACATTTTTTCAAAGAATCAGTTTACCAGAGTGAAAAAGGTCCCACGGTTATCTTGTGAAGGAACTTTTCATCAACAAGGAGACCAGTATTATTAACTCCGACAGACTTTTTTGGGCATCAGAAATATTTGAAGATAATCTCTTAAAATCTTATCCAAGATTTATGACAAATGCTAGCTTAGTGACATATAACTCTTAAAATTTTATTTATCCTTAATGAGATGATTTATAGTCACCACACAAACATCCCACAAACACACTCACAACCAAACGACGATTTGCCCTTAAGAAAGTTGTCACTCTATGTATAATTGGGCATCGCCAGAGCCATTTCGTACATTTTTTTCAGTTCTTAATTATGCTCAGCACAAGCTCATACAGTATAGTAACTCCATCGACGACCAACTCATGCACTAATAAAACCAGAATTTTCTATTATCCTTGCAAAGAGTATAAAGACAGACAGAATCCATTTCTCACAAAGCTGGCACTGTATCCTTAGATAAGGCATCTTGCAGACTTGACAATAAGAGAGACAGATAGATAAATTTTCTGTAACTTGACTCCGAGTACAATAGTTATTAGTTACTTGTAGAAGACAAATTCTTGCAATGTGGCTGAAGACACAAACTTAGGCCAGGTTCATTTGAAATGTTCATCAATCAAACAATAAATGATTTGTCTAAAAATACATATTTGATGCAAAACAAGCTCGATAGAGAAGCATTTCATCCCCAATCAAGACCATGCATGTAGTAATTGCTACTACCTCTATCCCAATTTTATGTGATGGTATTTGATTAGGCAGAGAGTTCAAGAAAGACAGACATACTTACAGAACTTGTGGTCTAAAATATTCCTTAGATATTTTTGTGGTATAAATAATTTTGTTAGAGGTATAATGGGAAGTGTTAAAGTAAATTATTTTTTAGATACAGAAATGTGTTATTCGTTTACTAAAATGAAGTGTGTGACATAAATGGGACAGGAGTACAATAAAGTCCAACAATCTCAGGCAGGCCACAGAGACATTGTTCAAAGAGTGATCTCAAGGAAAGGATTCAGAAACTATGAAAGTCAAAAATTTCAGATATTTTAAACTGAATTAGGGCGGTACATATTGTACATCCAATGTGCATATTACAGTAGATGCATCGACTGATAAATATCTCACTCAGGCACATGGAACTCATGAATTAAGCCACTAATAAAATGAAACTCACACATTTTTTGAAGGAAGGTAGTTACTTCATGAAAGGAAGGTAACTGTACTTCATGAAATAAGCCACTAAAAATGTGAAGAAAGCTTCAGACTTTTCACATTTAATCACACAGTTCACCTACATAGAAAACTATATCACGAAATCCTACACCTGAGAAATCTTACAAGGACCACTACTCTGCTTAGTAGTTTTGTAGTTTTATGGCCAAGAGTTTGAAGTCAAATTCTGAGAACCAAGAGATGTAAAATTCAAGGTACTACAAGAGAAATAACATTAAAGGTACCACGAGAGCATGCTAATAAAGTAGAAAAAAAAATTCCAAACAGAAAAAGAGAATCTGAAACTGCACATACTGTCATAGGCCTCTTTGTACATGTCTACCAAGCGAGAACCGATTCCTTTTCTGTAATACACCCAGTTGATAGGTTCAGGTTCCTGCTTGGTATAGAAGCGAAGAACACTCTAGTGTTAGAGCCTCTAAATTTATAATCCAAATAGAGAAAACTATCTATCTGAGAAAACTTACAAAACACGTGATTAATCGGGAACACTACGCTACTCCATGAATTATCCATGGTTAGCGATCTTTTCTAGTTGTTTTGAAAACTCACAAGTACCATTTGGTTAAAAACATACCTCAATAGGGACAGAGACTTAAGAGTCACTTCACAAATGTAAATACCATTATATTTATGCGCTAACTTTTCCGATACGAATTAAAAGTTGAGTAGTTCTTTTTAGTGAAAATTTTAATAGGTATCAAAATACAAAATTTGATAAATGACAAACCCGCTCGTTGCTATCTTTTTTAACAAAAGTAAATGTGTCAATGTGCATCTGAGACTTGGTTACAAGGGTACTTCCCTATACAAGAAACCCGCAAAAGTACAGGCCAGCAATGATAGCATTTACTAAAATAATTCAATCAAAAGCTTTTCGCAAAGAACATTGTGTTCACTTATGAAGCAGTTGAATCTCTATTGCTTTTGGTTCAGGTCATGGAGGGCAACCTGATTATTTATGATGAAGAGGATGCATTTCTAGTGAATAATCCAGAGTTCTCGCATGGTCCCTCCAAAACCAGGTTCCTCAAGAACCCTGATGTGAATGTTGAACATTGCATTTTCTATCCAAATGACTCTTGTATAATTCTCTAAAGTTTAATCATAACAATTTAGAAATACTAGTAAAGGTTTCCACATTATCCAACATCTCTTCCTTTGCGGAAAAAAAAAAAAAAGGAGAGAGAAGAGGCACCTGCAGTTCTTTCAGTTACAGATTTCATTCCTTCAATCCTCGCTCATCTTCTCCTTATTTATTAGTTTTAGTTGGTATTCGCGTAGTATCCTTTTCTTCTACTTTTACTACTGCATATGCATAGTTCAACTTGCTATTTTGTGGGACTAAATTGAGTTTGTTGTAGAAATAAGGGAATAACAAGTGCACAGGCACAATACAAAAGAACCTATTAATGGTTTCTTCTGCCTTTATATACAAATATAATAGTTAAAGAACCTATTAATGGTCTCTTGTTCCTTTATATACAAATATAATAGTTAAGGGATTTGTCCAAGAACCTATAGCATAAGCCTTTGGGGACTAATAGAAAGGATGCACATAAGCACCCAAGAATATGGCCTAGTGGTAAATAAAGTGAGTTGAGAACCATGAGGTCTCAAGTTCAAAATCCAACAGAGGCTGTGATTTCTTCACATCGGTTGAAGCCTTAGTGCATAGAGGTTACCCAGTACCGGATTTATCATCTTCTCCTTTCTTTATCATCTAATCAGTCAGCCATCAACTGATTGAAGCAAGCTCTTTTTTTATTCAATTCCTTTTATTATCTTTTGCGACTTCAATTCCCCACATTCATACAACAAATGCAAGAGTACAAATGGCAACGTTCACCACTCTTCAAACCATAGCCATATTATAGAGATCATTCCTAATAAAACAATCATGTTAAATCAATTTTAATGGAAATCAGCCCCGCAAATTTTCTAGCTAAACATCCCAAAATCCAATAAAATCAATCCCAGCATAACAACTCAATCCTTCAACAAAAACTCCACCTTCTTCCCACCATTTCCCATAAACTGTTAATTGACATAAAAACATTCATACTTGACAAAAATGAAACAGCTCATGCTTTAGTCAACCAAATTAGTAATTCACCAAATAATAGATCCAAAAACGACAGAATAGCAAAACTAACAATCTAAATCTAGATCCATATACAGAAAATATCTATGAAAAAAATGTAGAAAGAGAGAAAGAGGAAACCTGGCTGAACTTGGTCTGAAGTTGGGAGTTGACATCATCGAAAGCGCGACGGAGATTGGAGAACTCCTTGCGAGCTTCATCGGTGACAAGAAGCTTGGCCATTCCTTCCCAATCAATAGTCCTGCCGGCCTTGAAAGTCACGTCGGCCATCTTCTTCGCTGAACCGCTCATTTTCTCGCAGTCTAAAAGTATTTGCAACAATGTCGCTTGTTATTTCTATACCATCGATCAAGCTTCAAAAAGAAAAGGGCAAAAGGTCAAAAATATCCCTAACTTTGGTTTATTGTTTGACTTAACCCTCGCTGTTAAAATGAAGTTAATTTTATCCCTTCTGTTTCTAATTTCATCAAATTTATCCCTCATTAGACGGAATCCCCAAAATTGACCCGAATTTTTAAAAAAAAAACCCTATTCCCTATTTTAACCCAATGACCCGACCCCATTTAGAATAACCCGGTTAACTCTATTTTACCCATTCTCCCAAATTTACTTTACCATTTACCCATTCTCTCTTTGAATAGATAATCTCCTTTTCTCCCAAATTTTCCATTGTTCTTCCTGCATCTCTCTTTCGTTCACCTTTGATTTTTCTTCTTAGAAAATGTCACAAAATAGTTATTCGTCTCAAAGAAAATGTGCTTGTGGTTTGGTGGTCAAAACACTAATTTCGAGTACTACATTTAATCTGGGAAGAAGATTTTTCCGATGTCCTCGTCCGGATGTAAGTATATGAACTGATTTATTCCTATTATTAAACTGATTTGGTATTTCTTCGTATGAACTGATTTTGAGTATTCTTATGACAGTTTTCTTCATGTGGATATTGGGAATGGGAAGACCAAGCTTTTTCTGAAGTAGCTTACCTACGTAATTTAGAGTCGTCGTTGAAAGATGTCAAGATGGAAATGGATAATTCAAAGATTGAAGTGGAGAATTTGAAGATTGAAATGGAGAACTTAAAGATTGCTGTGGAAAATTTGAAGATAAAAGCAGGTCATTTGTCGGAAACAATTGCTACATTGGAGGCATCGAATGATTTGGTAGTGGAAAAAGTTAGGGCATTTGAAGACAAATATCACAAGATAAAGTACAAAATTATGATTTCATGTTTTCTTTTTGTTGGATTTCTAGTTGCATTAACGACTAAGTGACTTCCGTTGTTAGTGTTTACTTTCAGCATTAGTTATTAGTGTTTAGTGAATTCAGTTGTTAGTGTCTTTTGTGATGTTAGTTCACTTCATTTTGGTGTTGTAATGGAAGGACCTTTTTGTTCTTCATTTTGGTGTTGTAATGGAAGGACATAAGCACTGATATAATATGAAGTAATGGTTTTGTGGTTGTGATCAGACTGATAGTATTTTACTAAGACCAATATTGTAAGGGTCTAAATGATTCCTTAACTCTGAATGAGAGCTGCAGTTAATGAGGAATTCAATTGATCGATGTTTGTCAACTCTTACAATTGTTGGAACTATTGGATTTATGTTCATCCTAGGTTCTGCTTCTTGTTTATAATGTCGGCATCCAAACGATTGACTCCAAGTCTTATTTTTGTGAATGTTGACTTTATTTTGATTTGTTGGCGCATTGAAGTGCTGAATAACGGCCTGCCATTTTCTACATTAAGTCTTGCATTTGAAGGAACATCAGAAGATAGTGTTCTTTGTTTGAATAAGTGATGTATCTTGGAGCTTGTAGCTTGCCAAATTACTTAAACGGCATTATGCTTGATGGATGTATATGTTTAATGTTTTCTGTTCCCAGTACACAGTTGGTGTCTCAAATTCTTTGTGACATTGTGTAACTCATGACACATTCATAAAGAAAACAAGAAAAAGTCTCTAGACACAACATCTCAAATCATGTTTGATATCCATTTATGAATAAGCAAGAGGGAATAGAATCACAAATCTTCAATAAATACACGTTTCGCAGTGCAATTTATGTTCAAACACAACTTCAAATTCTAAAAGTGTACTTAGAATACTTGCTTTTTTTCTATTTCACACCTGCTCAAAGGTGCTCTTAGATGCTGATAATGTACACAACCAAAAGATCCATGCAATAACCTTACACCAGTAACACCATATGATAGAAATAGGCATATAGCCTTACACCAGTAACATCATATGCATGAATTTCTTGTTTTATTTATAAAAACAAGGTGGATAATAAAACACACAACCATCTAGAGTTATAATAAAAGACAACACTAAATACTATAATATCATCTCCTTGATTAAGGCCCAAGCAGTCACAACAGTAGGAGCAACACCATGGATGTTTCCAGTCAAGAACATAGAGAAGTTAGTTTAGTACATATCCCAAAAGAAGTTAGTGCAAATACAAAATATTGTCTCATTACTGAACTTGTCATTGTTATGCCTTGTCATTACCGTTTTTTGACTTAAGTTTTTCCACTCTTAATTTCTCTAACATTCTTCCAGTAATAGATGCATTGCCCTTCCATGTAAGTCCCTTTGGTGCATACAAGTCACTTGGTACACTCGGACGATCTCTAAGGAAGTTGATTCTTCTTGATCCTGTAGGTTGTGCCTGTATCTGTCTTTGTTGGATTCTAGAATTCAACTCTGAAAAATCTCTTGGCTTCCATGGAATGTCATCCTCAACATCATGACAATCATCTTCATCTGACGCACAATCTTGAGTAGGTTGTGGAGCTGTCAAGGAAAAGTCCTCAACATCTTCTTCATCAATTAGTAGTGTTGTATGCCTCTCCTTTGCTTGTTTCTTTTCCTTGTTAGATCGCATATCCATCTGATTAAAAGACCACAATGATATATACTAAGCATTAGTCTTGTAAAATAAGTCACTAAAAAATTGTTGAACTTTCATACCTTTTCCTTTCTTAATTGCTCCAACATTCTGCCAGTTCCAGATGCATTCCCCTTCCATGTAAGTCCCTTTGGTGCATACAAGTCACTTGGTACACTCGGACCATCTCCAAGGAAGTTAATTCTTCTTGATCCTGTAGGTTGTGCCTATTTCTGCCTTTGTTGGATTCTAGAATTCAACTCTGAAAAATCTCTTGGCTTCCATGGTATGTCATCATCAGCGTCAAGACCAAAATCTTCATCTTCATCTGATACACAATATTGAGGAGGCTGTGGAGCTATCAAGGGGAAGTCCTCCACTGTTGCAGCAATTGGAGAACAGTCAAGGGGAAGTCCTCCACAATCTTGAGTAGGTGTTGGATACTCAACATCTTCTTCATCAATTAATGTTCTATGCCTCTCATTTGTTTGCTTTTTTCCCTTGTCACATTGTTTATCCATCTAATATAAGAAAAGAAAAAATATTTCATCTTTAACATATCACAATAGACTATACAGTGAGACAATTACAGTATTAGAAGTGAGACAATTACCTTTTGCTTCTTACTCTTAACCTGTCCAGTATTAGAAGTGTCTTCTTCACTATTCTGATTAAACTGATAAAATAACAGAAAAGTCACAATTACAGAAAAATCACAATTACCTTATGACAACCTCTTGCATTGTGTCCAGGAATCCCACAGTTTGAACATGTCATTTTTCTCCTTCTTCTAGGAGCAACCCACTCAGTTTGTCTTTTAAGTGCTTCATCTTTATCTCTTTTCCTATTCATTCTAGGTCTGCCAACTAAGTTTACCAATTCTAGTGGTTCCATTGCTTGTTCTTCTTCAATTTTCCAGAACTTTTGACCAGGCACTGGTTGTAGGTTACAATGGTAAGTCAAAAGATATGCCTCCTTAGAGTACCACCAGTGAATCTCTTTCAATGGATCAAGATTCTTGTAAAGAAGAGCCTTGATTGAACGAGGATAGGGTATTCCAGTAAGATCCTACACCCTACAGGTGCATTTCTTAGATGCCAAATTGACAATGTGTCTTTCATTTGCTTCACTTACCTCAAATCCATCATCTCCATTGAAATTTAATTCACACACATTAGCAATCTTCAAGAATTCATTGTACAGTTCAATAGCTGTAGGACTCCAATCACAGTTCCAAGGCATCAGCTCATCTTCATTTTTGGCAAACTTGGTCATAACTTTGATTCTTATATCCTCAAGCATACCAATTATTGGCTTGTGTCTTGCTTCTAAGATCCAAGAGTTGACCAAATTATTTTTCACTTTATTATTCTTGCAAACAGTGTAAAAAAAATACTCTACACCAAGTTTGTATTGGAAAATGCAATAAATGGTCTTTTACTTCTTCTGACAGTTGACCTAATGTCCTCAAATAATCATCCAACTCTTTTTTGTAGGTGCTCCATGCACACCACCACAATACGTTAGTCATCATTTTAGATCTCTTACCTTTTTTTCTCCAATTAGCCTCTATGTGTCTCACACAAAATCTATGCATAGCATTTGGTAAAAAAAAATTAACAGCTTCAATTAGTCCATGTTTATCAATCATAAATATATAAAAGACCAATGAAAATACATAAGACAGCAAATAAATATATATAAGATAAAGATACAGTAAGAATGAATAAAGAAGTGACAGACATGAGAATTTACCTTTTGCATATCAGACATGAATGTGATTCCTTCTCCACTGTTGATATTTAAAGACTTCTGAAGCAATTCCAAGAACCACACCCAAGATGCCTTGCACTCTCTGTCCACAATAGCCCAAGCAATGGGATAGAAATGGTTCATTGAGTCTTGACCAGTAGCACATAACAGTTGACCTTTAGCTTTACCCTTCAAAAATGTACCAACCATGCCAATGAAAGGTCTCAACCCATTCATAAACCCATTCTTCAATGCTTCAAAACAAATGTACATCCTCAAAAAATTTATTTTTCCATCTTCTAATGGATTTCTTGAAACCTTAAGGACAACATCAGTCCCTGGATTACTCTCTTTTAAAGCATTTGCATACCCAATAAATTTCTTATAATCATCACAAAAACTGCCTTCCATGTCCTCCAAAATCATTCTTTTAGCTCTTTTACACTTTTCAAAATGAGCCTTAATGTTGAAAGCAGTTTACATATCAACTCTCATTTCCTTTATCTTGTATTTGGGATTGGCCTGCAACTTCTCCTTAAAGTAAAAGGCAATTGTAGTTGCACTAACCTTGTAGTTGCCACATGGATCATTACATTTATTATGCTCTCCTTTTAATGTTTTCACTCTAACACCGGCAACATGTTTTTTACCAGAAATTAGACATACAAAGTTGCATTTTTCTTTGCAAACAACCCTAAGTTTTTTTCTGTCACTTTTTTTAATGGTTAAATTATAGCCATTTGCCAATGAATGCAAATTAATGTATCTTCTAGCTTCAGCTATATCCTTAAATGTCATTGACTTGTGTAAATCTTTGTAATCACACAAGATACCATCAATTACCCTCCTCCTTTCTTGTGCAAGAACCTCCAATTCTTCAGAATTATCACTAGAAGTATCACTATCATTTTCAGTACCATCAGAAGTACAATCAGTAGATACATCATCAATAACTACCACAGTCTCTAACATTTTGGTTATATTCTCAACATCAACATCTAACTCACAATCCTCAACAACAAATAAACTAATTACATCAAATTTTTCATTAACAAAGGACAATAATCTCCTAATCCCCTCATCACCTTCTATTTCGTAGTATTTTCCAAAAGAGACAGATACTATTAACTATTGTACACCCACATAGCGAAATATATTAATGTACTTATTAGTAATATCTATATAAGATAAGACATCAGAATCATAACCTTCCCATTTGTGAACAAGTTTCCTCTCATAGAGCAATTTAGGCTCTCTTATCCATTTCTCACCATAGTGAAATACTAGATCAACCAAAACCATTTTAGGCAACCTAAGGCACACAAGAAACAACATTAACAACTTCCAATAGCATGAATGAGACAAAATAACTAAGAAGGGAAAAACAGAACACATAAAAATGAACACTTCCAAAAGCAGTAATAACATTAACAAAACTCCTAAAAGGCACACAAAGACAACAATAGGGACCACATTCAATAAGAATAAACATTAACAAACTGTAAAAAAGCAAACAAATAACTAAAAAATTTGGACAAAAAGGGACCACATTCAATAAGAATGAATAAAATATTGTCCCCACATCAAAAAGGGACCATATTCAATCACGAATTTCTCAATTAAATATTGGGACCAGAAATCAGCCCATATTCAATAATATCTCCAAAACCTAAACCACCTCCTCCAAATTCATACAATACCCTAAAACCTACCCACAAGCCCTAAATCGTAAAAAAGTAATAATAACTAACAAATCGTGAAGTTTTAAATGTAAAAAGGTAAATATATAACTCAAAAACCTTAACCCACAACATCAACACTCGTAAATCTACAACTAAAGTAACAAATCGTTAAATTTTAGATGTAAAAAGTGAAACAAAAAACCCAAAGATAGATACCCACAAACCCTAACTAACAGATCGTATTATACATCGATAAAAAAGGCAAATAAAAGAGTCAGAAACACTAATACCCACTAACCCTAACTAACAGATCGTAACACATATCGGTAAAAAGGCAAACAAACGAGCCAAAAATTTGGAGACAAACCCTAACTCGTAATCAACAACTAAATGTTATAGAAAGACAATAATCAAAGAAGATTTGTTCAATTCGATACCTTAACAACGATTAGTACAAATTCTGATGGAGAAACTAGGTTGTCTTTTCTTCAACTCATCAATCTGTTCTTCGACTTAACTTCTGATGGAGAAAAAGAGAGAGAATGGGTACATGAATAAAGGAAATTTGAGAGAATGGGTAGAATAGGGTTAATCGGGTTATTCTAAATGGGGTCGGGTCATTAGGTTAAAATAGGGAATAGGTTTTTTTTTTTAAATTTGGGTCAATTTTGGGGATTCCATCTAATGAGGGGTAAATTTGGTGAAATTAGTAATGGGAGGGGTAAAATTAACTTCATTTTAACGGCGAGGGTAAAGTCAAATAATAAACCAAAGTTTAGGGGTATTTTTGACCCTTTGCCCAAAAGAAAAAGAACGAGGCTCAGAGAAGCGAGAAAATAAGCATTCGGCTGTGTGCCTATATGATGATTTACGAGGGCTTCGCACCACTAGGATTTTTATCATTTTCCTTTATTTTTTTAATTTTTCTTTTCCGTTTACGTAGTTTTTTTTTGTCCAATATATTAAAATGAAGTAATTATTTTTATTGATTTAGTTTTGTTATAAAATCAATCTTAAGATAATATAATTATAAAGAGAAAAATTCAACAAATGTAGATTAAAGAGAGAACTTCTCTTCTTATTCAGAGTTGTTCTCCAAAAGGTGAATGATATTTCTATTTATAGTGTTGAGATATCATACCCAAATGTCACCTTATTAAAAGCCAAACTAGTAGATATATAGTTATCCACCAAGGTTCATATCACCTTGGATTTATACATACATGAATTCATCAATTAATTCTTGAAGTAATCAAATGGACAATCCACAATTCAACGGATTTATGACACTCCCCCTTGGATGTCCATAGATAATGTGCCTCGATAAAATCTTAATAGAAAAAACTCTGTGGGAAAAAATTCTAGTGAAAGAAAAAGAGTACACATATCTTTTGATACGCATTATTTGTTGTCTCATTAAAAACCTTGTCACGGAAATCCAGTGGGACAAAAGCTCGATCAAGGAAAAAGGAGTGCAACGCGTATTATACTCTTCCTAATTAAAACATCACTTAATTTCTCATGATGATGTCATCCAATCTTATATACCAAATTTTCAAATATTGACAGTGTCTTTGTGATCAAATCATATTCACGAAGATGTTGCATGATTGAACGCATGTTGATACATCATTTTCTAGATTCATGGATATGATGAGGCTTTGAGTTTAGCCGAATACATTATTGAAAATCACTATATTTGTGACCTCGTTGTTGCAAGTAAATTGTTCATTCAACTTGTTCATAGCAACAATCATCTTGGGGACACTTTCATTTGCAGTTGACTATCTTGTAGAATAACTTTAAATAAATGTCTTTGATGCCATTTCAATGTCTTCTCGTTAGGGAGAGGCAGAATCTTATCAATAAATTCACTGCAAAATATTTGATCGTATATAGAAAGGTTGTACCGACCGGGTTTCGTCATTATAGAAAAGCTAACGGGGAAAAATTTTGAGTTGGAAAACTTTTTCATAGTAACTTGAGATTTCCCAACCTAGTCCAAATTTGGACGAAATCGGAGTCTAGGAGATCTAGGGAAATTTGGTAGCAATTGGATGATCTAATTATGAATTTGATCACATGAACAGATAGATAAGTCGTTAAGGAACTTGTATGACTTTACAGAACTGAATTCAGGTGAGTAGAACTCCCGAAATTGATCTTAGCTTAAACGGGTACTTTCTGAGCATCGTTGGTTGAAGGTGTGTTGTGAAATGGTGATATTGAAATTATTAAAATAGCTCATTGTTTCGTGCAAGCTGCTTTGGCAGTGATTTTGGTGGCCAGTGCGGGGTTGCTGTAGCGGGGTGATGACCGTTGTGGCAGGCCAGACGCAACTTAAAGTCGTAAATAAACCCCAAAAATGTTTTATTCTGCAATTTTTGAATTTGAGGGCTAAGGAACAAACCAGGGCTTTTCTTAACAGTTTTCCACCATTCTTGAGGATCAATGTAAGATTTTAACTCCCCGAATCCATTTTTCAATCCGTAGAACGTAGTCTAATGGGTAATTATCGATGGGGGAGGGTTTTGATCTAGAAACTATGATGGAAAAAGCCCTAATTGGGATACTTGGGATCATGGGTATGATCTAGGGTTGTTAGAATTGTTAGTAATCCAGGTAATTAGTGATTGTTTATTGATTCCCGTATTATATTGATTGTTTGTAGACCAAGAACAATCGAAAAGAATTCGGAAAGGGAAGGATCAAGTTTCTTAAGGTTTCAAGCTTGTTTCGAGGTAGGTGATGGTTGTGATTCTATGATTGTATGATATATGTTGTCTTGTTTCATTATGATACATGTATGTATGTGGATGTTGCATTATTGACCACACTTGTTGTAAATGAGGATATATGATTGATGAATGTCATTGAGTCATGACTTGATTGTATGATTATGATAATGTACTTGTGATTGTGATTGTAGCTTGTTGAATGGATCGGGTGTTGCGTTTCAACACACTAACTTGGATCGGTTTCCACGTTTTGGCATAATTATGAGATCGATTGCCACGTTCCGGCATAATCATTGGATCGGGTACCACGTTCCGATATGCTAACTGTTTGGATTTGGGTTTGGGTTCCATGAGAGCATCAATGAGTTGACATAAATTGTGTCTTTTGAGAAATGTAAATTGTACCTTGTTCGTAATTATTGATAATATTGTATATGTTCGATATATGTATGTGATTATATTGTTGTATTGACTTATGTATGTTGCACTTAGTGGGATAGCCGCGTGATCCTACCAGTACACTATGGTTGTGTATTGATACTGCACTTGCTCTTTCTATGTTGAGTACAGGGCATCTTCAAGCGGCTATTGACAGACCTCGCTTAGAAGATCAGTGATCGTCGTTCGAATTCAAGGGTGAGCCAGTTCTTCCAGGCTGCCATGAGTTCTCCATTCTGTCTATGTCCACATTTTGGACTTAGACATCCTAGTTAGTTATTAGTTCATTAGTTTGGGATTGTATTCCTTCTTCTTTAGACTTGTTGAACTTTAGATGTTTTGGTACATTGACTTTCAAGCTCTAGATGTATTTTTCGCATTCTTTAGTTGTTAGATCTTTTGGAAGTTTATGGGAACTTCAGTTTTAGCTATTTAACTTGCTTCTGTAACTTAAATGCGTTAGTATTTCGGTTTAGTTGCTTGGTTTGGGTTGTAGTGGTGGTTCTCCCACCGGAGGGTTAGTGTGGGTGTCAATCACGACGGTATGGGTCATGACAAAGGTTCACTAGTGCCTCCAATTGACTGATATATGGAGTTTCATCACCAAGAAGCTCTTATCCTTCTCTTGAGATCAAAATGAATCTTTATTTATATCAAGCGCTATCATAATCATTGTGATACTCAATGAATGTGATTTATTCATATGAAATCGCATCAAACATTTTTTATGTATGTTGATTGATGGAGAAATATTTCATTTGTCAAATTTCTCAATTTGTAGATCAAGACAAAATTTTGTCCTTCCAAGATCTTTTAATTTTAGATTCCCTTCTCAAACACTAAACAACATTTGAAAGCTCTTAGAGTGTTAATAATGTTCAAGTCATCAACATTCACAACTATTATAACAAATTCAGATCCTGACCTAAAAATGCAAGGACAATTAGGGTCATTTTTTTGTACCATTTCTTCCTTGATTATTTTAATCCATATAAGGATTCTTAAAACTTTATTGAAAAAGTTTCTTCCAAACTTTCATATGTTTCAGACACCTTGATTGCTTCAAGGATTTTCATATAACCTTCGGTATTGTCTAGCTAGACATGATAATTATTCATTATATGCATTCAAGTTTTTATATATTGCCAGATCAAAACAAATCTCATTGCGTTCACCATAGGAGAAAACGTCTCCAATAATGTCAATTTTTTTACGACAAACCTCTATGCCCCAAGGCACAAGCCGTACTTGATATTTTACGGTTATACCATCGCATAATAATTTATTTGTACCCCACTGACATTATACCTTGATTTATGGACTATCAATCCAAAACATCACTTTTCTAAGTGAAATATAATATATTTGAATTATGCATTTTACTTGGCCAATCGTTTATCTGTCCACACCATATGACAGATTTGAATTCAAAATCCTCGTCACAATTTATATCATCAAGCGCTACTTCATATCAAAGATACCGTCTATGGTTATTTTATATCGATTCCACTATGAAATAACTTATTGAGATCTGTTCATTTTGCATGTACCTGAACCTTTTCCAAGGTTTTATGAAGTGTTAGTCGTGGTGCTCTTTTATAGCACTTGCCTCATTATCATGGCATATTGATCACTTGCTCATCTCCTTCTTCAAGGAATTTTACATTTGGAATCGATTGATCTATTACGCTTCAGGCGTATCATAGACTCTGTCCTTCAAGGACTTCTCATTGGAGCATTTGCAGTTGTATTATAGCACAGAGTCAGTAAATTCATCTGGAAATAGATTTGCAACATTATGCAAAAGAATTACCCCTTGAACTTCAAGTTCACATCATCATCATCATCGTCATCGTCATCGTCATCGTCATCGTCATCGTCATCGTCATCGTTATCGTTATCGTCATCGTCAGCAACAACATCATCATCGTCAGCATCATCATCATCGTCGTCGTTGTCGTCATCGTCGTCGTCGTCATCGTCATCATCATCATCATCATCATCATCATCATCGTCATCGTCATCGTCGTCGTCGTCATCATCGTCGTCATCATCATCGTCGTCGTCATCATCATCATCATCATCATCATCATCATCATCATCATCGTCGTCGTTATCATCATCATCATCGTTATCATCATCATCATCATCATCATCATCATCATCATCATCATCACATCATCATCATCATCATCATCATCATCATCATCGTCATCGTCATCGTCATCGTCATCGTCATCGTCATCGTCATCGTCATCGTCATCGTCGTCGTCGTCATCGTCATCATCGTCGTCGTCATCATCGTCGTCATCATCATCATCATCATCATCATACGTGCCCGCGCGTTGCTCGAATATTTAAATTAAAAATAACTAATAAAATTTTATTATGCACTTAGTAATGTATATTTTAAAAAATAATGATACAAATCAATTAACTTATTTATTTGTGCATAATAATAATAATAATAATCATAATAATAATAATGATATACTTATTAATAAAAACATGTTTATTGAGTAATTTCAAGATTTAAGTTAATATAAAATGATATTATAAAATTTATATGAGAGATTGTAAACATATTTAGCAATATATGAAAACAAATCAATAGATAAGCTTAGTTCATTAATTAATATTACTGATACTGATTTGTACACTATTATTGATCAATATTATTATACAAAGCAGTATTAATTTTACCTATTTATTTTCTGATTCAAAAATTGATTAGAATAAATATTATTTGTTAAAAAAAGAAAAGAACAAAGCTAATGTGTATTTTAGTTGCTAAAATATAGGAGCCTGAACATGTTCTTTATTGTCTATATTTTCGTGGAAACTAATTTATTTGCAATTCAAATTCATTCTTATCCAAATTATAATTATTGTTGTTTTTGTGGTTTTAAAATATTAATTTTATTACTGATTTGTACACTATTACTCATCAATACTATTATACAAATCATTATTAATTTTACCTATGTATTTTCTAATTCAAAAATTGATACGAATAAATATTTGTTAAAAAAGAAAAGAACAAAAATAACGTGTATTTTAGTTGCTAAAATAGAGGAGCCTGAAAAGCATGTTCTTTATTGTCTATATTTTCGTGGAAACTAAATGGATTTGCAATTCAAGTTCATTCTTATCCAAATTATTATTATTGTTGTTGTTGTTTTAAAATATTAATTTTATTACTGATTTGTACGCATTACTGATCAATATTATTATACAAATCAGTATTAATTTTACGTATATATTTTTAACTATCTCTTTATTAATATTTTCTTTTTCCTATTTTTTTCGTTAATTATTTTATTTTTTATTTATTTTGTATCATGGCATTTGAATTTTTTTTCTAATCAAATAGTTAATTTTGTTGTTTATTATTTTTTTCCTTTTCTTTTAATTTTGTTCTAAAACTACCAAATGACCTGCAACTTGCAAGCAAAATAAAATCAAACATTTAATAATTTGGAGTGTATATATAGTAATTGCTTCTTATTTTTATAAAAAATGAGTTTACATCTATTATATTTCTATCCAAAACATATCACATTAATTATGTTACATCTCCTAATTTGCCTTTTAACTTCTACTAAGATAACATAGAATCTTAGATAACTTCAAATAAAAATTGAGATTATTCCACAATTTTTATAAAGCAAATTAAATTATATATGCCCATTTCTATATACTAAATTTGTGATCATTACTAACTTATCTGGTCCTAAGATTGAATTATCATTTTTAGAACAAAACATGGTTTATATCGTGAACAAACTTATTAAATTATAAAATAAATAATTATAAATACGTACCTCTGGTGTTTATTTTATAATCCAAGGATACAATCTCACTTTTTTGTATTTGACTACACAAACGCTAAAAATAATATGGAGATTAGCAATTAAATTTAGTAATTTAAATAAAAATGACAAAACTATGACTGTATAGAATAGATAAATTAAAGAAGAGAAAAATAAAGAGAGATACAAAAGAAAGTTGAGAGAAAGGTGTGCAATTAGTGTACTTTTTAAAAAGAAATAAAAAATAGAGTAGTATGTATAAAACGTTTCTTAATTTTGTAACTTTTTTTTTGCTATGTGTTTATTATAACTGCTTATTTTTTTACAGTGACAATTATTTTTGTAACTATATTTTTTTTACCGTGACATAATTGTTAGAGAAAAGTGAAAAAAACTCTAAATTATTTATTTGTCTAAATTCCCACTAAACTTCTGTAACGACCTGTTCCCGTCGTTATAGAAAAGCCAACGGGAGAAAATTTGGGGACGGAAAACTTTTTTGCAGTATTTGGATTTTCCCAACCTAGTCCAGTTTTGGACGAAATCGGAGTCTTTAAGGTGCATGGAAATCTGGTAACAATCGAGTGAGTTAATTATGATTTTGATTACATGAGTGGTTAGATAACTCGTTAAGGAATCCGTATGACTTTACGAAATTAAATTTGGGCAAGTAGAACTCCCGAAATCGGTCTTAGCGTGAAGGGTATTTTCTGAACGTCGTGGGTTAGAGGTGTGTTGTGAAATGAGTATTTTGGAATCCTTTAAATAGGTCACTGGTTTCGTGCAAGCCGCTTTAGCGGGATTGGTGTCGCTCTGGCAGGGGCGCTACAGCGTGATGAGGGCCGCTCAGCCGGGGCCGCTACAGCGGGATGAGGGGCCGCTGTGGAGGTCTCGACGCGACTTAAGGTTGTTAATAAACCGCTAAACGACCTTATTATGAACTTTTCGACTTTTAGAGCTAAAGAACGAACCTTAGGCGACTCCTACTCATTTTTCATCATTCTTGAGGCTAAAGGTAAGCTTTTCACTCTCAGAATCCATTTTTCGATCCGTAGAACATAATAGAATGGGTGAATATTGATAGGGGAGAGTTTTGTTATAGATTCTATGGTGGAAACAACCCTAATTTGGATAATTGGGATCATGGATTGATCTAGGGTTCATAGAATTGTTAGTAATTCGGGTGATTAGTGATTGTTTATTGATTCTCGTATTAAATTGATTGTTTGTAGATCAAGAACAAGCGGAACGAATCCGAAAAGGAAAGGATCAAGTTTCTTAAGGTTTCAAGCTTGTTTCGAGGTAGGTGATGGTTGTGATTCTATGATTGTGTGATGTATGTTTGTTCTTGTTTTATTATGATACATGTATGTATATGAATGTTGCATTATTGATCACACTTGTTGTAAATGAGATAGATGAATGATGGTTACCATGGAATCATGACTTAATTGTATGATCTTGAGGATATACTTGTGATTGTGGTGTTGAATGGATCGGTTGCCACGTTCCGGCATAACTAACTTAGATCGGTTGCCACGTTCCGGCATAACTAACTTGGATCGGTTGCCACGTTCCAGCATAATTATGGAATCGGTTGCCACGTTCTGACATAATCATTGAATCGCGGGTACCACGTTCCAGTATGCTAACTGTTTGGATTTGGGTTCCATGAAAGGACCAATGATTTGATATAATTGTGTATCTTGGAAATATGAAATTGTTCATTGTTCGTATATGTTGATAATATTGTATATGTTCGATATGTGCATGTGATTATATTGTTGTGATGACTTATATATGTTGCACTTAGTGGGATAGTCGCATGATCCTACCAGTACACTGTGGTTGTGTACTGATCTAACACTTGCTCTTATTTTTGTTGAGTACAGGGTATCTTCAAGCGGCTACTGACAGACCTCGCTTAGGAGATCGGTGATCGCCGTTCGAATTCAACGGCGAGCTAATTCTTCCAGGTTGCCATGAGTTCTCCTTTCGTCTATGTCCACATTTCGGTCTTAGGTAGTTCTATTAGTTATGAGTACATTAGTTAGGGTTGCATCCCTTCTTGTTTAGACTTTCTTCATTGTTAGATGTTTTGGTACATTGACTTTCAGGTTCTAGGTTATTTCTCCCTTATTGTTTAGTTCGTTGTTAGACTTTTGTTGGAGTTTATGGGAACTCCCTATTTATTTCCTTAGTATTTAACTTGTTTCCGTAAATTAAATGCCTTAGTTTTGGTTTAGTTGATTGGTTTGGGTGGAGAGTTAGTGGGGCTGTCAATCACGACAGTCTGGGTCGTGACAAAGTTGGTATCAGAGTCTAGGTTCGTTGATCTCGAAGTACCAAAACGAGTCTAGTAGAGTCTCGCGGAATGGTACGGGGACGCCTTTATTTTTGTTCGAGAGGTTATAGGACTTTAGGAAATCTCTATGTTTTCTCTTGTCTCCTTTCATGCTATTACTTGATTCTAATTGGTATCTGGCGATTCAAATTGTTATCTAACCCCCTTCACTCTTTTGTCTACAAATGGTTGATACTAGATTAAAAGGCGTTAGGCCCGTAGCTCCCGTCAATGCTCCAGCTGATGAATCTGCTGCGAGAGGTCGCGGTCGAGGGAGGGGTAGAATAAGAGCTAGGGGTAAAGGCAGTGGAATAGTAGCGCCTGTTGGAAATGGATCTCATGTTGAGAATGCTTCTGTGAATGAGAACCCTCTCGTGCATCATGAAGAAATAGAAGAGGATATTGAGCTTGAGAATGTTGAGAAGGTTGAACAAGAGGAAGAGGTACAGGTGGAGACTACCGATGTTCCTCCCATAGACCCAGTGTTAGCTCAACAAATCATGTCATTCTTGAAAGGGTTGGTTGGTCCTGGAGTGCTTCCTTCTGCTCAAGTAACTCAAGCGATCCTACTAACCCTCATGTTGCTAGCACTATGCCCAAGGTGGGTGGGACTGGAGGTAATGATGTTTTCTTCCGTCCTTTGTTGGGTTTTGTTATGACTGGTAATGAGCATGACATGTTGACTAAGTTTTTGAAGTTAAAGCCTCATGTGCTTCTTGGTTTTGAGAATGAGGATGCTTATGAGTTTATCTTAGATTGCTATGAGAGGCTTCATAAGTTGGGAATTGTTCATCAGCATGGGGTTGAGTTTGTGTCATTTTAACTTCAAGGTGAGGCTAAACAGTGGTGGAGAGCTTATATGGAATGCAGATCTTCTACTTTACCACCACTTACTTGGACACAATTTCATGCTCTGTTTCTAGAGAAGTATGTGCCTAGGACTTTGAGGGATCGCAAGAAGAATGAGTTCATGGCTTTGGAGCAAGGTGGTATGGTTGTGGCTTCTTTGAGGCCAAGTTCCATGCTTTGTCTAGATATGTTACTCAATTGGTGACGACTGAAAAAGAGAGAATCTGGTTATTTATTAGGGGACTAATTCTGAGTTGCAAGTATTATCTGTTCATATGACTTCTGCAGGGACGAGCTTCAATGAAGTAATAGACTATGTTAAGAAAGTGGTGGGAGTGAGGCGAGACGGTCAAGCTAAGGCATGGGCAAAAAAGGCCAAGAACTCGGGTAACTTTCAAGGTTCTTATTCCTAGGGGTCCAGAAGGCCAAAGCTTCCAGCCAAGACAATTCAGTCCGCTATGCCCGCCTCTGCAGGTAGTTACTCGGAAACTCCATCTCATAATTATCAGGATAGCCAGAGAGTCGCGCCTTCGACGGGCGATAGTCTAGAGCAGTGGTACCCTCGGGGAATGGTAATAATGGTAGAGGACGTCCACAAGGTGGGCGAGGAGGTAAAGGAAATGGTAATGCAGGCAGAGGTAATGTACAACCAGGTAGGGAAGTGGTTCGTCAAGATGATACAGCTCAGTGTTATGCCTTTCCGGGCAAGAGCGAGGCAGAGGCGTCTGACGTGGTGATCACATGTACTATTCTTGTCTGTGACCGGATGGCTAATGTATTATTTGATCCGGGTTCTACTTTTTCTTATATATCCATGCGATTTGCCTCAAAGTTTGATATGATTTGTGATATACTTGATGCCCCTATCCATGTTTCTACCCCAGTTGGAGAGTCAGTCATAGTCACTCGTGTCTATCATGCTTGTCCTATTTTGTTTATGGGTTTTCAGACTTGGGCTGATTTGGTGATTTTGGATATGATTGATTTTGATATAATCTTAGGCATGACTTGGTTGTCCCCCTATTATGTCGTACTTAATTGTAATACTAAGTCTGTAACTCTAGAAATTCTAAGAAGGGAAAAGTTAGAATAGGAAGGGGTGTACAAGCCTAAGCAAGCTAAGATCATATCCTTCATTCGGGCTAGTAAACTAGTAGAGCAGGGTTGTTTGGCTTATTTGGCTCACATTAGGGATGTTGAGGTTGAGACTTAATCTATTGAGTCTATTCCTGTGGTGTCAGAATTTAGAGAAGTGTTTCTTAATGACTTGTCTGGTATGCCTCCGGATAGAGATATAGATTTCTGCATTGATTTAGAGCCTGGTACACTCCTCATTTCTATCTCTCCATATCGCATGCTCCGGCGGAACTACGAGAGCTTAAGGCTCAAATCCAAGAGCTTCTTGACAAGGGATTTATTCGTCCTAGTGCTTACCCATGGGGTGCTCCAGTTTTGTTTGATAAGAAAAATGATGGTAGTATGAGAATTTGTATAGATTACCGGCAATTGAATAGGGTCACTGTTCGAAACAAGTATCCTTTGCCTCGAATAGATGATCTTTTTGACCAATTGCAAGGTGCATCAGTTTTCTCTAAGATTGATCTAAGGTCTGGCTACCATCAGTTAAAAATTAGGCGTGAGGATGTGCCCAAGACGGCGTTTAGGACTCGCTATGGGCACTATGAGTTTTTGGTTATGTCTTTTGGTTTGACCGATTCCCCTACAGCTTTTATGAGTTTAATGAATGGGGTGTTCATGCCATTTCTTGATTCTTTTGTCATAGTCTTTATTAATGATATTTTGGTCTATTCGAAAAGTGAGAAAGAGCATGTCGACCATCATTGAACTGTTTTGGGTATTCTTGGGAAGCAAAAGTTATTGCAAAATTTTCGAAATGTGAATTTTGGTTGACATTTGTGGCATTTTTGGGACATGTAGTTTCAAAAGAAGGGGTAATGGTAGATCCTCAAAAGATTGAAGCGGTTAAGAATTGGGTTCAGCCTAGCTCCATGACAGAAGTTAGGAGTTTTGTGGGACGCGCTAGCTATTATCATTGATTTGTGAAGAACTTTGCTTCTATTGCCACTCGCTCGACTAATTTGACCAAGAAGGAGATACCATTTGAATGGACTAAAAAATGTGAGGAGAGCTTTCAAAAGCTCAAGACTTTCTTGACCACCGCACCTATTCTAGCATTATCGGTGGAAGGTAAGGATTTTATTATTTATTGTGATGCTTCACATTCTGGTTTGGATGTTGTGTTGATGCAGGATAAGAATGTTATAGCTTATGCATCGTGTCAATTGAAGGTGCATGAGAAGAATTACCCAACACATGATTTGGACTTGGTAGCGGTAGTGTTTGATCTTAAGATCTGGCGACATTATTTGTATGGTGTTAAGTGTGAGGTATTTAATGATCATCGTAGTTTACTGCATATGTTTACTCAAAAGGGTCTGAATTTGAGATAGAGAAGGTGGATCGAGTTACTCAAGGATTATGATGTGACCATTCAATATCATCCGGGAAAGGCTAATGTGGTGGCAGACGTTTTGAATCGAAAGGCGGTAAGTATGGGTAGTTTAGCTTGCTTAAGTGTAACCAAGTGACCTTTGGCTAAGGAAATTCAAACCTTAGAGTCCAAGTTCATGCAGTTGAGCCTCTCAGAAAGAGGTGGGGTGTTAGCTAGTATTGAAGTAAGGGCCACCTTCATTGAAGAGATCAAGGCCAAACAATTTGAGGATGAGAATTTAGAGGAGCTTAGGAAGAAAACTGCGAATGGTAAGGCATAAGAGACCACTCTTGATGCGGATGGTGTGCTTAATCTTAAAGGGAGAATATGTGTTCCTAGAGTAGATGACTTGATTGAGAAATTATTGGTAGAGTCTCATGGTTCGCGATATTCTATTCATCCGAGTGTGACCAATATGTAACGAGATTTGAAGCGAATTTATTGGTGGCTGGGCATGAAGAAGGATATAACGGAGTTTATGGTGAAGTGTCCAAATTATCAACAAGTGAAATATGAACATCAAAGGCCTGCAGGTTTGCTTCAAAGAATACTAATTCCGGAATGGAAGTGGGAAAGGATAGCCATGGATTTTGTGGTTGGTCTTCCCAAGACTTTAGGGAAGTTTGATTCTGTTTGGGTAGTGGTTGATAGATTGACCAAGTCATCCCATTTTATTCCGGTAAGAATAGATTATAATGATGAATAATTGGCTAAGGTGTATGTGAAAAAGATAGTGAGGTTGCATGGGGTGCCCCTCTCTATCATCTCAGACCGTGGTACCCAATTCACATCCAAGTTTTGGAGGATATTGCATGATGAATTGGGCACACAACTCACTTTTAGTATAGCCTTCCATCCACAGACAGACGGGCAGTCAGAGAGGACTATTCAAGTGTTAGAAGACATGTTGAGGGCATGTGTGCTTGATTTTGGAGGGCATTGGGATAAATTCATACCTTTGTGTGAGTTCTCGTATAATAATAGTTATCACTCCAGCATTGATATGGCACCATTTGAGGCATTATATGGGAGGGGATGTAGATCACCCATAGGATGGTTTGAGGCTGGAGATGTGAAACCTTTGGGGGTTGATTTAGTGAAGGATGCTCAAGATAAGGTAAGGAGTATTCAAGCTAAATTTTTAGCAGCCCAGAGTAGACAGAAAAAGTATGCGGATCATAAGGTAAGATATGTGGCGTTTCAAACCGGCGAAAATGTTCTTCTTAAGGTATCACCCATGAAAGGGGTGATGAGATTTGGCAAGAAGGGCAAACTAAGTCCGCGATACATTGGTCCCTTTGAGGTTCTTGAATGTGTAGGACCGGTAGAGTATAGATTGGCGTTACCTCCTAATCTATCGGGTGTTCATCCAATATTTCATGTGTCCATGTTGAAGAGATATCATGGTGACGGAGATTATATTATTAAATGAGACTCAATTGTGCTAGACAAAAACCTCCAATATGAGGAGGAACCGGTTGCAATTCTTGATCATGATGTGTGCAAGTTGAGAACCAAGGAGATTAAGTCCGTGAAAGTTCAATGGAAGCATCATCTAGTTGAGGAAGCAACTTGGGAAACTGAGAGGGACATGCGAGACAAGTATCCCCAATTGTTCGTCGATACAGGTATTACTTCATTATTTCCTTCGCCTATTTTTCCTAAGTTTTGTCACTGGGGAACGAGTGATGGGTAAATTAGTATATATTGTAACGACTTGTTCCCGTCGTTATAGAAAAGCCAATGGGGAAAACTTTGGGGCCGGAAACTTTTTCATAGAATTTAGATTTTCCCAACCTAATCTAGTTTTGGACAAATTCAGTCTTTAAGGTGCAGGGAAATCTGGTAACAATCGGGTGAGTTTATTGTGATTTTAATTACATGAGTGGTTAGATAACTCGTTAAGAAATCCGTACGATTTTACGAAATTAAATTCGGGCAAGTAGAACTTCCGAAATTGATCTTAGCGTGAAGGGTATTTTCTGAGCGTCGTGGGTTAGATGTGTGTTGTAAAATGAGGATTTTGGAATCCTTTAAATAGCTCACTGGTTCCGTGCAAGCCGCTTTAGCTGGATTAGTGTCGCTCTGGCGAGGGCCGCTACAGCGGGATGAGGGCCGATGTGGTGGGCTCGATGCAACTTAAGGTCGTTAATAAACCCCTAAACGACCTTATTATGCACTTTCGACCTTTAGAGCTAAAGAACAAACCCTAGGCGACTACTACTCATTTTTCACCATTTTTTAGGCTAAAGGTAAGCTTTTCACTCTCAGAATCCATTTTTCGATCCGTAGAACATAATAGAATGGGTGAATATTGATAGGGGAGAGTTTTGTTATAGATTCTATGGTGGAAACAACCCTAATTTGGATAATTGGGATCATGGATTGATCTAGGGTTCATAGAATTATCAGTAATTCGAGTGATTAGTGATTATTTATTGATTCTCGTATTTTATTGATTGTTTGTAGATCAAGAACAAGCGGAACGAATCCGAAAAGGGAAGGATCAAGTTTCTTAGGGTTTCAAGCTTGTTTCGAGGTAGGTGATGGTTTTGATTCTATGATTGTGTGATGTGTGTTTGTTCTTGCTTCATTATGATACATGTATGTATATGAATGTTGCATTATTGATCACACTTGTTGTAAATGAGATAGCTTAATGATGGTTACCATGGAGTCATGACTTAATTATATGATCTTGAGGATAGACTTGTGATTGTGATTGTGGTGTTGAATGGATCGGTTGCCACGTTCCAGCATAACTAACTTGGATCGGTTGCCGTTCCGACATAACTAACTTGGATCGGTTGCCACGTTTTGACATAATCATTGGATCGCAGGTACCACGTTCCAGTATGCTAACTGTTTGGGTTTGGGTTCCATGAGAGGACCAATGATTTGATATAATTGTGTATCTTTGAAATATGAATTGTTCGTATATGTTGATGATATTGTATATGCTCGATATGTGCATGTGATTATATTGTTGTGATGACTTATGTATGTTGCACTTAGTGGGATAGTCGCATGATCCTACCAGTACACTGTGGTTGTGTACTGATACAAAACTTGCTCTTATTTTTGTTGAGTACAGGGTATCTTCAAGCGGCTACTGACAGACCTCGCTTAGGAGATCTGTGATCGTCGTTCGAATTTAAGGGTGAGCTAATTCTTCCGGGCTGCCATGAGTTCTCCTTTCGTCTATGTCCACATTTTGAACTTAGACAGTTCTATTAGTTATTAGTACATTAGTTGGGGTTGCATCCCTTATTGTTTAGACTTGCTTCATTGTTAGATGTTTAGGTACATTGACTATCAGGTTCTAGGTTATTTCTTCCGCATTGTTTAGTTCGATGTTAGACTTTTGTTGGAGTTTATGGGAACTCCCTATTTATTTCCTTAGTATTTAACTTGCTTCCGTAAATTAAATGCCTTAGTTTTGGTTTAGTTGCTTGGTTTTGGTTGTAGTAGTGGTTCTCTCACCAGAGAGTTAGTATGGGTGCCAATCACGACGATCTGGGTCGTGAAAACTTCCTTTCCTACTTTTTGTTTTCTTTTTCGTTAATTTATTTTTTTCTTTTTTTGATAAAAAAATTTAATAATTATTCTCAGCACCTCTCTTTTATAAAAAAAAATGTAATAATTATTCTCAGCACCTCTTTTATAAAAAAAATGTAATAATTATTCTCAGCACCTCTCTTTTAATATATATATATATATATATTATTATATGTGTGTGTATGTGTGACAGTTTTTAAAGTATTACTTTTTGATTAAATTTCAATCTATAAATAAAATTTATGAATTATTTTATCAATATCACATAGATATAGGTATTTCAGTTTTTTTTATGTGTTTCTATAATTTAGGTGCATTTTTTTAGAAGTAACACGATGTATGTAACTTACTGTTAAATTTGAATTTTTTTAAAAATAGTGAAAAGTTAAAATAACAGTAAAAAAATTCTATTTGTATTTTCAGATATTAAATTAATTAAAATAATTCATAATTATGTTTTTTTATTAAAAAAAAAAGAAGTTAAATTCACAAAAAACTTTTGTAAACGTTTACAATTTTTATTTTCAAATGTTAAATTAACTATATATATATATATATATACTACCTTAAAAGCATGAACTCCCAAACATTAATGTTGAATTACTATAGTACCCCCAATTAAAAATTCTCAATTTCTTTAATTATGTTATTTAAATGTTGATACCTTTTCACATTAATGGATTGTGACTTTTCCAAAGGGTTGTGACTTTTTTGACGGGTTGTGACATTTCTGATGAGTTCACTTTTCCAAAGGATTGTGATTTTTTCAAAGGGTTGTCACTTTCCAAAGGGTTGTGCCTTATCCGATGAGTTGTCACTTTTCAAAGGGTTATGTCTTTTTCAATGAGCAAGGACTTTTTTGAAGGATTGTGACTTATCTAATAAGGCACAATCAGAACATATTCATACTACTATTTGTTAGCTATACATTGAGGGATTTCCTCTCACTTTTAAACTACAATTTTTTTAGATTTTATACTCTTCTTCTTCTTAAAAAATCTGAACTATTATTTGCAATAGTTGATTATGTTCGAAACCCAACGAATTTGAGGTACCACATAAGAAAGAGTTGGTGAACAAATTGTAGTAAATCATTCATCAATTCACACTCATATTTTCCTCTGACAATTTTCTTCACATACATACATCAATGTTATTTATATCATTTTGAACATTAATACTCTTGAATTAACCTACATGTTTTATTCATTAAAAAAGACTAATTTCCTACGAATAGTCACAACAATTTCTACCTTCATATTTCTTCGGTCATAAATCACAACCATTCACTCCTTATAAATTCTTGGGGATCTCTTTTCTTTGACAATTTGAGATCATTTAAAATTTTCATAAATGATTCATCTCCAATCCATTGATATGCTTTGCCGAAGTTCTTAGCATTGGAATTTAGGTATTAACTTTCTATTAAAGAAGAAAAGAAGAGAACAAAGAAATATGCAATTATCTATGAACTTTGCTTCACACAGAAAGCTTCTATATATACTGCATGGGAATTGTCATGATCCGAGCCTACACCTTGGACGTGGCCGGCACTCGAGAACTATTGATGGTCCGCAAGCGAACCCTCATCCTGGCTGACTACAAGCGAAAAATTGATTCAAGCATACAAAGCTTAAAACTGAATAAAATTCATGAAACTGAAATACAAACTTTAAGTCCAAAGAAAACTCTGTATAATAAAATATATACAACTCGCCATAAAAAGGCAACTTTACTAGTCTTTAAAACATTTAACAAAATAAATGACGACTTCTAAAACTCTACTGTCTATCTATGAAACCTCTAAATGACAATGATGGAAGTCGGGACAAGACCCACGACCTCCTAACAACTGAAAGTAAATGGAATCCTCCAGAAGCAAGGAGGCTCACCATAGCTAACTCGAACTCCATATGACATCAACGAAACTTCTGTTGATGATCCTGAATACCTGGATCTGCATCATGAGAAGATGCAGGTCAAATGGCTCAGTACGTGGAATGTACGAGCATGTAAGAGGAATTCTAAAGCATAACATCAGCTTGAAACTTGATACAAAGAAAACATACTTATCTCTTCTCAAACTTACTCAACTCAAGGAATACTCAAGGATACTCAAAACTACTCAACTTACTCAACTCAGAAGTATTCAAGGATAAGATACTCAAATCAGAGATTAGATACTCCACTCAAAGATATGATATTCGACTCTGGGTACTCAACTCAATATGGCTGAACTCATTTCAATATAAAGCAATTTTAAAAAAGTGCAATATAAATAAAACAAATTGTTTAAAAACATGTTGTCAACTCTGTGTGTATGCATTGATACAACATAACTCTGAAATGTATGTAAAAATACAAATAATTGTATATATAAGAATACAATAACTTCTGTGGTAGTTTGTGTAACCGACAACCATCACTTAAGAGCTACAGTGATGATATAACACTTTACCTCACGCTGCCAAGGACCATCTTATACCTTGCCATCAGTGTAGGACCTTAACTTAACTTAGTGGATCCACTAGCTTAACTTACGTGATCATCTAAAAAGTATGACCCGTTAAATTCCATGTTGGCCACATGGTTCTTATGGAATTTGAGTTAATATGAACTCGCATCCCCAATTCGGTTCTCAATACTACTCCCAAAATATACTTTAGCTCTTATGTATTTTAAACACCTCTTTCTTTAGTTTGAGATAATTGCTCAAAGCTTAGCCCAAAGGCTCTTTTGGAATCGATGTTCCATTTTCTTTGCTCAAATGTGAAAACATTTATAACTTTGTTGGGAATACATAATTCCCTAATAACTTTTGAGAAATGAACTCAACTTTTTACTCTTTGCTTAACTTGAAACTTTCAGTCTTAAAACAAAGTCAAAACGTTTATAAAAGACTTTACTCTTACTCTTTACTTAACTTCAAAGCTTAAGTCTTAAAACAAAGTTAAAACATTTGTAAAAGACTTCTTAAAATATGGTCCATGCCGAATTAGGGACATAAATGACTCAATGCAAGGTTTTCAATAACCGTAGATAGAACTCAAGAACTTCAATGATACTACTCATTTCAAGAATGCTCAACTCAGAGCGTTCATGCAGAATTATGAGCATGAACGACTCAACTCAAGGACTCAAAGATACTTATCTTCTCAAGATTGCCCGACTTCTAAGATTCATGCGGAATTATGGGCATGAACAATTCAACTCAAAGACTTTATGGTTAACATGTAATAGTCCCATGCTTTGAAATATAATCTCAAAGGGGATTAGGAACTCAATACTCAAGACTTAGAACTTGAAGATACTACTCATATCAATGATACTCAATTTATGGAATTCATGCGGAATTATGGGCATGAACGACTCGACTCAAAGGTCTACATAACTACATGGAACTCATGTATACGACTCTTCTCATTCTCTTACTTAAATACTCAAAAATTTAACTCAAATTGATGATGGATCTCGAAGGTTTCACAATTTAACTCAAAGGCTTTCTTGAACTCTACTCTTAACTCTCTCTTGAATGTGAATTATGAATTCAAAAGTTATGCTTCATGATATGAACGATCTCGTGATGACAAAGTAGACTCATGAATACATTCTCATACTCATTTGCTCAAGTCTTGAAACAAGTTACTAGAAGTTGTAGAAGACTCCACAAAAAGACTCAAAGGGACTCTCTTAGAATGTTCAAAAGAATTCTCAAAAGTTAACTCTCAACTCTACCTTGAATTCATAATAATGAATTCAAGGTTATGATCATGTTAGGAATGATTTTAGGTGTTTAGAAGTAGCTTATATTAGTTAGAATCGAAAAAGGAGTGAAGGTGCACTTTAACGAACTCAAACGGGGTAACTAACGACAAACTGGATAGAGCAGGCGACCCTGGCGCTATGGGTGGCACGGAGCGCCAGCCCCTAAACTTCAGAGGAGGGTTTGGGGTGCTCTGGCTGGCGCATCGCGCCAGGCCCCCAACCCAGAAAATCTGACGAACTTCTTTGCTCATTTTCTCACCCTAACTCATCTAGAATAGAACGGTTTCTTCCCCAATCACTTAGAATCAATTACTTAACATAAGTACATTATAATCTACTAAATACATCCCTTAAAACACTCACTTTGATCTCAAGAAATCATCAAAAACCCAACACAACAAGATTTAGAAAGAACTTCTAGAACACCTATCAAGAACTCATCAAGAACTCTAATCTTTCAACTTCAAGAATAAAATTTCGCTAAAAATTATAACATGATTGACGTGTGGGTGAACTAACCCAACACTATGGAAGCTTACATACCTCTTAGGGATCAAACCCATGGCGAAAATCCGCTACAACACGCAAGAATCTCGACGAACGCTTGATCCTCTCCTCTTTTCTCCTCTTTTCTCCTCTTCTCTCTTCTTTTCTCTTCTTGAACTCTCAACTAAAATCCTAGGATAATTTTAGGATTATAAAACTGAACCTAATAGGATTAGACCCTTAAAAAATTACTAAAAATGAATTAAATCTGACTGGGTAAGGAATAGACCAAAATACCCCTCTCTATTTTCGGCTAACTTTCCTTAACTGGACAGCCTATCTTCAACAGGTCATATCTCACTCATTCGACCTCGAAACTTAGAAAACTCGGTGGAGTTGGAAAGATAATTCAAAGATTTTTCCTACAATATCTGGTAGCACACCTAACTCATCCTGAGCTAGGAGTTATGGTTGTTTAAAGTCGACCCAAAACTCATACTTAAGCATAACTTGCAAAATTTCAGATTTTTGCTATTTCCAATTCGATTCTTTTTGGAACTCAAGGTGCTACATCTAGTGACCTTAACACATAATAAATTTTAAATTCCTCGGTAAAATCCTACTCACAACGAAGGATGGTTCAAGTCTTAGCTCAAAAAATTTCTGGGATGTTACAGGAATTTCAATTTAGTTTTCTTATTTTGTTTCTTGGATAATTTCTTTTATGTTTTCATTCGAGTGAGAATTTAAATACACACATTTTTGATTATTTTTTCTAATAAAACAAATAGATAAAGACGCGGGAGAGACAATAATAATAAACAAATACAAAAAAGGCACATGATTTGGGTAAGATAAAACTTCTTTGTATTTCCATTTCTTATTCTTTTAACATCAAATGAAGGAGTTTCTTCCTAATTTTGCTAAAACATCGGGCATCAACGTAGTCCATTGAATTAGTAGTTTTGATGTTAAGTCTACTGTTTCAAAAATAGATTTTCACTTTTACTTATAATATGATAATATAACCATCATAATAATTATTTGTAATAGATATGTAAGTAAAAATGAACGGAGAAAGTAAAGTGTTGGTGGCAAGAGATTTCAATCAAATGAAACACTAGGGTGAATATATCATGAACACATAATTTCGCCTTCCTTCTTCATTGGCTATGAATTGATCCACATATTTTTACTTTTTTATATTTATGTTGCATAAGATTTTTTTAAGCATGAATTTCCTGTTATTTTGTGTTCATTTTGATCTAACAAAATGTTATGTCACAAGATACACTCTTTTCTAGCTATATAAAAATGATAAGAAAATAGTTATTAATCATAAAATGATCTAAAATTAAATTAAAGATTCTATAAATAATACTTTAAATTTTATTCATCTTTTAATTTTTTAATTGAAAAAGTTTAATATTTTATATCACGATAGAATATCTATAATATACTAGATACTCTCATAAGACAACATCTATATGATATGTATGCGGTAAAATAAAGGATAATTTTCTTTAGAACTAATTATTGACGTAATATATTTTTCTCTGTAACATTCTACTTATAAAATTATTGACACTCACTATATAAGCACACTTTTTGTTTTTGTAAAATTACATCTATATCATAGCCTTACTCAAATATTAATTGAATAATAATATTCTGTAAAAGATATAGCACGTTTAAAGATAAAATATTAAAATATTTATGACAATCGTACTTAGTGTCATGCACATATTAAATTTCAAGTATTAATATCTAAGAGAATAATTGTACTTAAATGGTGTCCATCATTTACAGTCAAAACCTCAAGAGGAAAAGTTATTGCTGACCATTTTTTTTTTATCTTGATATTATTTTTCCTGTTTTGTTGGTTAAGTTTGTTTACCAAATTTAGTAAAGAACAATACTACTTAAGAAATATCACTTTCTCCTCATATTTAAATTTTTTGAATGCATTTTAAAATATTCCAATGATATCTGGTCATTTTTATCTCAAAAAACAATTAATTCTATGAAAATCAATATTAATCATTTAAAAGCACTTGTCCAATATTCTTTCAGTTATAATTATTTACGAAAAAACTTTAATTTAGTATTAATTCTATTTTATAACATCGTATACTATATGAAACTAGTGTATATATATATATATAGAGAGAGAGAGATTATTATTATTATTATTATTAATCATCATCATCATCATCATCATCATCATTATTATTATTATTATTTTAACGGGGATCTAGATAATTCATAATCCACCTCACATATAATTTTCAACTATCAATCATCTCTCCTCCGAATGTTAGAAAATCTAACATTCATACCAACATCATTTGGGAATTCATCTTTGTGCATGGTGGAGCAATTAAATCATAACCGCACATTCAACGTTTTAGATGAAAATCATTTGGTTACTGACCCTGAACCAATTTTGATAGGGGCCCTTTCTTGGCTTGATGCATACAAGCATTGCTACATGTTAAATAAATTCATCTCATGCCAAATTTCTTTCTTTTTTTTGGGAGATTTGTTCTCATAATTAATGATTTAGCTATAATTGAAGGCATACAATTTTCGCTAAATCAACCAGCATTATCAATATAATTTCATAGTTTGGAATAGTACTCTTAATTTAACAATTCGAGCAAACAACCTTACAAACACCAATTTGTAAGTTGACAACAAAAAATAGGTGACCATCCCATAGATGCATCTATCATATAGTTGCAAATGGTCCACATGGCAGGTGAATGGACACATATTCACCTTTTTATATGTTCCAAATAGTTTCAGGGAATACAATCCCAACCTTAGTTTCCACAATAATAATTTTATTATGAGAATAAGCAACACAAGAGAATTCTTGAAGAATATTTTATTTCTTCAGTATATAACTATGTGAATTTTCAATTATTTTTGTATCATATTTTAATTGAAATGGCCACCGATCATGTCAACTGATCGTTATTCCAGTACACTTATAATTTACTTTTGCATGTGATTTCATTAGCATGTCTATGTATGTGTGCAACAAACAAGAGCGAAAAAAAGGGTAATCTTTTATGAAAATATTTATAACCCGCTTCAGTTGTAGTAATCTGAAGATATTAAATTTTTTCATAATTTATAGTCTCAATATTTCTTTTCAATTCATCCAAAATTTAAAAAGTTTCTTTTGAGACTTACTACAACCTCAATATTATTCCTTCAATAATAACACAACTCGTTAGAGCTTTTAATTAATTTTGTGTACTATTCCATGACATCATCCATATGTTGTAAATCTCCTTCAAGGAGAAAATTATATTATTATTGTCATGGTCAAAATTATTACAAGCAAGACATGTTTCTTGCTTTACTTTTGTCATACCATAGATACACAATCAATCACAAATTTGTATTGCCACACAATAATATTAATTTGATCATGGCCACAACCTTTATAGTCAAGAATTACTTCTTCCTTTTTCCCTTTCGATAGTTCATAATAAACATACCATAATATTTATGACGTATAAACGTACACAATCATTGATCATTTCTGTCAAATAAAATTTATTTATTTCTCTCAAACCTTCCGTAGAGGTGAGTAGTGGCATATTTCCAATCATACATGAATATGTTCTTATTCGTATTTTTTTCTTCATATTTTGACCCATTCACTTTCAAGAATTGGCAAACATTCACAATGTTTATTACAAGTCACAATCTCTTTAAGGAATGGACTAGTCATTTGTATGTGCTTCATAAATTTGCGTTGTAAGCTCATTGTCATGCCCTTAAATTTTATCTTTTTTTTTTGCATGACACACCTCAACATCACTTTGAAAGGTCAAGTCTACCACCAATTTATCTTCCTTTCTTTTGATGGAGAATTTACAAATTTATCATATTATTAGATTGCACAACAATCTCGTATCCAATGACATTTTATACCTTTTGATGATAAAAATTACCTTCACATTTTGAAGAAATATTTGGAGAACTCACAGTGTTCTTAATTTAACCACAATGATGACTATTATAATTTTCTTTTTTTTCATGCCCATATTCATTTGTATAACCACAATAATCACTGTCATCTTTCAGACTTATCATGTACTACTATCACATTCACATAAGAGAATGGAGCAAACCAATTGGTCAAAATTCATGACTTCTCATAAATAAAAATATAATTAGTTTGTCATAGTCATCATTAAATCATCATTGTGATGCATTAGAACTTAAATCCAACGTCTTATCCATATATTAGGTCATAAATCGACGGGACATAAACCCAACGTATTATCATCATGGTGCATCAAAATTCAAACTGATGTCTTACCCTCTTGGTGAGATAATGTCACGCCCCAAGCTACCCCCGAGACGCGGACACGGGACCTAGGACCACAAGTGATCCCAAGCTAACCCTATTGGCATGATCATGAGCATACTAAAGATAATAAACTGATGCGGAAGCTAAATCATAAATAAATCTGAAAAGATAGGGAATACCCATATACTATAGCTG
>JAJOOH010005660.1:0-47205 GCA_029582605.1 Solanum gracilifrons
CAAAGTAACTGCTACAGAGAAAACTTTAATTCAGAGTGGGTCTTGATTGTTTGTCTCCGGAAGAAATGGATTTTAATTTTGATTATGTTATGCCACAACGCAAAAGGATCAAAGGGAGTATTGTAGAGAGTTTTTGTTTGCTGGTGTTCTTCTAAGGCTTTCTTTGGTTACCATGACATGGATTTGGTAGTACCAATATTACTTTGATATAGCCCTTGAAACATGTGTATCCAATAAGTAGTAATCTTAATTAAGATCTGAGTTGTATTTTTAGTAATGGGGTGTCTGACCATGTATATGTATCTACCATTAAATTTTGGATACATGATTTTTAACAACACGATGATATTAATGATACGATAGATACTCTACAGTCGTGATTTGTTCCTAAATTCATGTGTTTCAGCTACATTTCATATTTAGATACACATAATTAAATGTATATGCTTATTATGTATTCGAGATACATGTTTTTGGATATAACGTATGAAATTTAAATACACATAATTAGATGTATATGCTCCTTCTTTTTGTATACTCCATATTTAGATACACATAATTAGATGTATATGCTTACTATGTATTCGAGATACATATTTTTGGATATAACATATGCAATTGATACTTGATACATCAAATTAATACTAGATACATATAAAAGATACATGAAATTAATATTTTATATATATATATATATATATATATAGATACATAAAATTAACTAGATACCTATAACAAATACATGAAATTAATGCTAGATACTTCTATGATACATATGAATGTACTTGCAGGACACTCATGTATCTAAGTGTTTAGTTTGTTGGAAACATCATATATTGATATAGATACATCAAATTAATGAATTTATTATTTTAAGAGTAATAATTTGAAATTAATCAAATTGCATTACCAAGATATACACGTTTTTATCTTATATTAATAATATTAATGAATTTACTATTTCAAAGAATAATAAAATGAAATTAATTATCTATGTATTTTGAAAATCCTCAATTACTCCTCCAATTAAGGAAATCAGTTCCAACCAATTAATTTAAATAAATAAATTTTGTATCACAATTTTAAAATTCAACATATACTGCATGTATCTCATGGATTCAGACTCATGTATCCTAAGCATAAAATATGGTACAAGAAGTAATATTTGAAACTATTGAGAATCTTAATAATTAAGACCTATACTAGTGAGATTTAGGTGATTTTCCCTAATTAAAATTCCTTTTTATCCATACTTTTTTAAACATTACTACAATTTTTAATTATTTTTTCACAGAGAAAAATTGCATTGTTGTTGATCTTGAAAACACAAATTGTTCTTTTCCACAAGCAGGAGAAAAAGCAAAAGCTTTGGTCATGCTCAAAACTGAAAATATGCAAAAGATAATGTAACAGACAAAAAAAAAAAAAAATATGAGGAAAGGTGCTTTGCAGTGGCAAATATGTCAATTTACTTTTAATAAAATAAACAGCGTCAACTTATGCTATACGGCAGTGAGAGATTAATTAATAGAGTGACTGATCCGGAAGGAAACTGCAGCTTGGTTCGATCGTTGTTACCAATTGTATCGTACTTTCTCCGTTTTAATATAAGTGTTGTTGATTATCTTGTTTGTTCGTTTTAATTTTTTTTTAAAAGATTATTTCAAAAAGAATATTTTCTTTATAACTTTTTAATTCTAACTTTTTACATGAGTTGTCTATAAAATTATATGATTAAATGATATTTTGATATATTTTTAAATTTAAAATCACAAAATGCAAAGATTTTTCTTTTTTTCTTAAACTTCGTGTCAAGTTAAAATCAGACAAATAAATTGAAACACAGTGAATAATAACTCTTTTCAGCCCATTTAAACATAAGGATATCATTTACTATATTGAAACTATTTGTCAAATGTTTATTTGAGAAATGAGCACTATTAAAAAAACACATTCTTTAATATAAAAATATAGTTGAGGTGTGAAGTGGGAGAGAAGGGATATCACAATTGGGGTTTTGAATAAAATGATCTTTTGATTTTTTTATTTTTTTATTTTTTTATTTTATATTGAAAAAATAATAAGAATGAGAGGTATTAAGCTTTTTATTATCCTGGTGTCGAGTTATTTTTCCGCAAGACCTCCCCTATAGTATCGTCACCGCACTAGAGTTTAATCACCAAGTTTGGAATAGATTGGTGTGGTTCCTCTACGCCTAGGACATCAGAACATCGAACCATAAACAAAGAAAGACATGAGAAAGAAGCATATTGGCTAGTGATTGTGAGGCCCCAATTCTTGACTGACCCTCTGCCCTTCCATCCCTTGGAAAGATAGAGAAAGTATTTTTTTTTGTTTCATTTGGTATTTGTAATTCATATCGGAGTCTGACTATTTCTATTTCGTATTCCATATGACTCATTTGGTAAAAGCTTATTTATTAATATTTTTTTTCATATTCAGAACTTGAAAAGAAATTTTAATTAAAAAAAAAAAAATTCATCCACTTCACCACACCGTTCACTGGAATCACAAAAGTAAAAGAGTTTGAGAACCACAATATAATAAAACCAGCAGATATTTATTACATATAATATAAGTTCAGCTCTTGATTTAGCTAGAAGTAGCATATGCTTATCAAAAATTGACTCATATTTTTTTACAGGAATGTCAGATATAGATTAGTGGGCAGTCAACAACTCTCTTTGTCTTACCATAATATACATTTTTCTCTTTTACTCTTCACACTGAAAGTTTTCATTTTTTTCCCCCTTTTATTATATGCATTTATATATTCTGTTATTTAACTCTGTCCTTGAGACACCCCTTCTTTGCTTCACCCATACTCTTGTCTCTCTAAGATTTTATTATTATTCTCAGTTTGTATTATCAAGAACACATCTTTTTCCATTTGTCTTTATGCTTATTTCAGAATAACTTCTTGTTTTCTTCTCAAATCTATGTGGGTATTTTCCAAGATTAGTTTTTTATTCAAGTAAATTCCAAAAGGGACTCTTAATTTGACTCTAATGGATGTTTCTTGTGATCTTCAAGTGGATGTTAATGGTGAACAAGTCTTTATGGTAGATAAGGTAAATTTTCTTCTCTTTTGACCTTTGTAAATAACAACAAGCTTTGTTCTCAATCTTTCTTTTTTTGTTTGTTTGTTTGTTCAAATTGTTGATTCTGTTTCATTTCTAATTCTCTGTTCTTGGTTCCTCTGTTTTGTCCAATTTCTGTATGCAAAATTGTTTGTTTTTTTCATTGTTGCTCCGACTCTCTGAATATGTTGCCACACCTGTGATGGATCCTCTAAAAGTACAATGCAACACGCAACTGTCAACATTTTTAAGAGTCCGAGCAACATAGGTTGTTTCCTCTATTGTGTCCAATTTCTGTATTCAAAATTGTGTTTTTTTTCATTAGTTGCTCGGACTCTCCGAAAATGTTGTCATACTTGTGATGGATCCTCTAAAAGTACACTAATTTTGTAGAATCAAACGATATTTTTGAAGAATCTAAGCAATATAGGCTGGTGTTCTGTTTAATTTGAGTTTGTCTTGCTCCATTTTGTGCTGTTGTGAAGTTCATGATCATTCTCCTATATGTTTTCTTTGCTGCCTTTTAACTCTTTCTGCATTATTGTTCTTAACTTTTGCTACTTATTTTTTAACACAAAATTAAATTTTGTACCTACATTGTTCATGTGTGGGGATAAGTTTGTACTGTTTCTTGGCCACTTTATTTTTCTCCAATATGATTTGTAAAATCACCGCCACTTTTGTTTGTTTTTTTTGTATGTTTCCTCTCATTTATTATTGATGATGCGAAATTGCCCTGAACTCGTCACTTTAAATAAGATTAGGTATGTAATAGGTCACCATGATAGTTTTAATGTGTTATTGACTTTTCGAGACAAGTTCAGTGAGGAATTTATGCTTTTCCGATTATTATTATTATGAGGTTTAAATGTTCTTGGCCCAAATTTTGCTTCTTTCACATCTTTCTAGAGTGCCCAAAAAGGTTGCTCTCAAATCAACTCATTACTATGCTTTCCCTACTTTGCTGGTATATCACAGACTTTCTTTCCTCAATTTAATTTTAGTATAACGGACCTGTCATCATTCTTTAGAAAATTCTTTTACATTATTCAATTAAGTTTTTGCTTTTTGTGATTTTAATTAATGCCCTTGATAATGTTCTTATATCTTAAATTATGAAAGTGATTGAATGATTACTAATGCTCTTATATCTTAAATTATGAAAGTGATCACTAATGTTCTTATATCTTAAATTATGAAAGTGATTGAATGATTACTAATGTAAACTTATTAAATACTTAAGATGGTCCCTAAATAACTATTGAGTATCATTCTTGGTTTGTTGAATATGCTAGTTTCGTTATTTGATTGTGTTTTGTTGTAAATTTGTGTAGAAGGTTATATGTTCGTATTCAGGGAGAATAAACAAATTGTTTGGAAAATCGAAACGAGGGACGCGATATCTAAAGGTTATATTTCATGACTTTCCTGGTGGAGCTGAGAGTTTTGAGCTAATTACAAGATTTTGTTACAGCAAAGGGAGGATTGAGATAAATTCTATTAATGTTTCAACTCTATATTGTGCTGCCTCTTATATGGAAATGGAGAAATCTGTATCTGGGAACCAAAATCTGTTTGAACTAACTGAGAAATCGCTCGAAGATGTAAGGTATTGGACTTGGTCTGAGCTTCTTGATGCTCTAAGATTGTGTCAAAATTTGATGCCTGTGGCAAGTTCTTCAGGTGTAATTGATAAATACCTGGATTCTCTTATTGGGAGGGTTGCATCTTCGTGTGAAACCAGCCCTTGTCCGTCAACTTCTTCTGCTGACAGCTCAGGATTTCGGTTGTCATGTGATACGAAAAGTACAGAGAGCTTGAGAAATAGTGCATTTCGGGCAACATGGTGGTTTGAGGATCTTGCTTCATTTGAGCCCTTTTTGATAGAAACTTTGGTAAAGCAAATGGTATCCAAAAACCTTGACCATGGTATTCTTAGTAAGTTCCTGTTCTATTACCAAAAATCAAGATTTTCAGCGGCCAAAACGATGGACGAGAAATGCAAGACCATGGAGACTGTTATTGAGATGCTTCATTTGCTAGATTTAAGCTGCATTTCCTTCAAAACCTTATTTGGAATGCTTCGAATTACTCTGAATTTAAAGATAAGCAAGTGCTCCAGGAACAAGTTAGAGAGCATGATTGGCTCCCATTTGGATCAAGCGACTTTGGATAACCTCCTGCTCCCGTCACCTGTTGGATCGAGTTATTTATATGATGTAAATTTAGTTCTTAGGTTATTGAAATCATTCATCAGCAAAGGGGCATGTTGTGTTCCGTTAACTCGATTGAGGAAAGTTGCTAGCTTGATGGACTTGTACATAGCAGAAGTAGCTCCTGATCCATGCCTAAAACCTTCCAAGTTCCTTGCCCTGGTCAGGTCGCTCCCCGAGTCTGCTAGGGACTCATATGATGCAGTATACCATGCCACAGTTATGTATCTCGAGGTATGCCTTTTTCGATTCTCCTTAAGAGGCCTTCAATTCATCACTTGTTTCTTTGCATTTTGATGCTTATTTAGACTGATACAAACACATAAATTCATTACTTCATGTTCAAGATTATGGCGAATTATTTAGGCATTGTTTCGATATTTAGATGATTTGTCAAACGTTGATCATCGATGACAAATTGCAGGTCCATTCAGGGTTAGCCGAAGAGGAAAAGATGAAAGTATGTAGTGGACTGAGCTACGAGAAGTTGTCATCCGAGGCTTGTAGCCACCTTGCTTGTAACAAAAAGTTCCCTTCAAAATCTGCTGGACAAGCTCTCATAACTCAGCAAGTAAAGCTCAAAAGCTTACTTCAAGAAACCAATCAAGCCAGTCCATACATCGATTCGCCTTGTAGTTTCGTGGAAACAGGAAGTCCAGGACATGAAGATCAACAAATCGTGCTATACGCGGGAAAGCTAGATCTTTCAACAGAGAATGAGAAGCTCAAAGAACATTTACAAGGCATGCAATGGAGAGTACTAGAATTGGAAAAAGCTTGTAGGAAAATGCAAAATCAAATGGCAAAGATGTTGAAATCAAGAATATCAAGCCATAATAATGCTAGATCATTACCTAGGCTATGTTCTTGATTTATTTACTTTATCAATATTTTTTTTTTTGAAATGTTGTATGTAAATAGCAAAGTGTACTATAACTACTACTCTAGCTGTCCCATGATTCACTTTCTTTATTAGTCAATTTCAAAAGTAATGATATATTTCTATATTTAGTAACAAATTTACATTAAAATGTCATTTTTACCCTTAATAAAATGATTTACAGCCACATAATATGACACTTATTTTAGACGACAAATTTCAAAAACCTTTCTTAAAATCTGTGACAAGTCAAACTATGACATATAAAGTCGGACAGAGGGAGTACATACTAGTTTTACCCCACCACTTACTTTTTTCTGGCTGCCAATAGTAGAATGATTAGGACTAATCAGAAAGTATTTGAGCATATAGGTATGGAAAAAGGAATTAAGAACAATTGAAAAGCTGAATTATAATTTGAGGCATAAAAGTAAAATGAAATAAAAAAAATCTGATAATTCCCTGAGATTTGTGGCAGAAGGATGATAATGTAAAGTCACTTTCCATTTCATTCTCATAATGAGACAATGGCATGATGCTAGTTGTAAAAATTGTCTATAAAACAAGTAAAAGAATCTCTTACTACATAAAGATGAGAAGTTTCTATCAAAAAACTGAATTTTTCATATTGATATTCTTACCCAACCCCACTGCACAGCATTTGTTGGAGGGGCAGAACAGGCAGCAAAAGGAATTTTGAAAAAAACAGACTTTTCTGAACAAAGTGTGAAAACTGGCTGTGGATATTTGTCTCATACTATGGTTGATGGTATCCATAAAATAAGTGAGTTTACTTGATTAGACGATTAATATTGTCATGGGGGGTCTTTGAAAGTCTAAATATTAGGTTTGTTTCCGTGTATGATTAATGAACTTCATTTTTAACGTGATAGTAAAGTCACAAAACTATTTTAATTTGTCACATTAAAGTAACTAACAACTTCTAAATTTCCCATAGTATAACATTAAATTCATCTTGATTGGTAGTTTTGTTGTTATTAGCAGGAAAGATTCAGTACTTTCCTATTATAATATGTAAAATTAAATTACTTTAATGTCTATGAAAATATAATTTTATATTGTACTATATAATGGAATATAAAGTTTAGTGAGTTGGGACACTACTAAAAATAGTCTTTTTTCACTACAAAATAAAATATCGTATTACTTTAAAACACGTAGCTTTTAACTTTTTTCTTACCCCTCCCCCTCCCCTTTTTATTTTTATGTATATATAGTAGATGTTGAATCCCCTTCGATTACTTCGTATGTCTATTTCTACAGATTTTGAACCCCCATATTGAAAAATCTGACTCCGCCATCCCCCCTTTTTTTTCTTGTAACTCTTTCTTACCTACCTCAATTATTTTCCTTATTATATAGTTAGTCGTACAAGAACTAGAAGAATCTTTACCGTCACGTAGTTATAATGAAGTCAACTTAGTAGTTGCCATGCAGATTAATTAAGGATTAACATTGTTAATAATTGGCATATAAACCATATAAAATCTCTGTTAAACATCTGCATCCTTATATATTTTTACTTGCTATATTTTTTTTTCCTTCACACCCATTAAAAAACCATTTATTCAAAAGGTCCTTATATATATTTTTTATTTCAATTTAATACTATTCTTTCTTTACTATATTAATCTCTTTCCACATATATTGAATAAGGTTAGTGAAACGTAATATAACTATTTTTAATCGATTATTCTTAATAAGCGCGCCAACTAAAATAGACATGAGGGAGTAAAAGTACTGGTAGAATAACTTAAAATGAATTTTACTCCTATTTATTTTTACTTATCCACTATTCTAAAATAGATTATTTTTTTTCACTTTTACTTATCACTTTTACTATACCAAGAAAGGAAAATTATTTTTTTCCCATGCTTTAATGTAAAATTAATTACTTATTTTTTATATTTTTTCAACACCTAGTATTAAATATCAATTAAATTTAATATTATGTTAAAATATTCATAATAATATGCTATTTTGGTGACGTACAAAGTTCAAAGTGAACAAATAAAAATAAACGGACGTAGAGTCTAAAATCCACTACATTGTTTAATAAATTTAATTCATAGAGTCGAATATTCTTACTGATAATCGTAATTTAAAATAAAACATTATTCCCTACAGAACCGACCAACAGGGTTAAGACGTCATAAAGCCGTTATTAACAGTAGCTAAACTGTCATTAACCTCTTTTTAATTGACTTGCCTTGGGAGATGAGCCTCACCTCTAATATTTAATCTAATTAAAAAGGTAAACATCAGATAGGACTTCGATACATAAAATCAAATATTACAGCAAAGATCAAATTAGTTAGAATCTTATAGTTAATTGAACATTTTTGTATTCCAAAATATATTCCAGCTTGAGGTTGTTATAAGGTAAAATTATGAGACTTTAAAATGTACTTCTTAGACTTTAAAAAAGAGATGATGCAAGTTGATTTAATGATATTTGTGGTTTAATTATGAAGATGTTTCGTTTTGCTGGTGTTGGAAAGAATACTAAACTAATTTTTGCTAAAACAAATTACTTCGATTTTCCTCCTCGTCCATGTTTGGAGGGGGTATATAGGGGTCGGGAGGGTGTTCACCCAAATTACTCGACAAAAAATTATATTATATTTATGTATATTTGAGATGAGTTTTTTTACTTTTTTTATTTTACGTATATATAGATTTTGAATTCAATCCTTAGAACATAAAACAAGAGATTGACTAAACCATTTAGGAGGTTGTAAATTTATTTTGAGATTTCAAGTTTAAATCCTAGACACCACATTGTTATTTTTCAAACTCCTAAGTGAAAATTCTATATTAGTAGTTGTATACTTAAATGTTAAGAATTAAGAAACAATACTTATTCGTGTATTCAAAATCATTTTACATGACACTATTTCATTACTAGCTAGTTCATATAGAAAAGAATGAATCATTTATAAATTTGAAAATAATTTAATTTAAATTTCTCATTTATTGTTTATCACACTCCTATTATCAAACATATGTTATACATCATATTCAAAATCGATCACAAACTATGGTTGTGACTTGTGAGTTGGAGATATAAATCGCTCATGGCTATAGTAATAGGAGAGTAGAGAAAAATCAGATAAACGAGCGTTCTACCCGCCAAATGTGCGACAAGAGCACTGGATAAGAGCTTGTTAAGCCAGTAGTCCAGTGAACCGGGCGAGGCATTCGAAGAAAGAGAGAGCATACATAATAAAACTGGTGTTTTCCTGGTTCAATATCTACTGTGGGCTGAAGTTACATTCAACCAACATTAGGCCCATTTCAGCTTCATTCGACATCTGTTGTGGCCGGAACACTCTAATTATGGGCCGGCCCAAGAAACTATATCCAACAAGATTAGGCTCATCTTATTCCAAATTTTGCAAATTACAGAAATCACATACTTTTAAGGCAAAATTACAATATATCCCTTAAAAGTTTATAATTACAGAAATTCCTCAAACGGATACAATAATATAAGCGAGATACATTAATCTGATGTGCGAGATACATTAATCGTTAAGTAAGATGCATTACATTTTATACATGATACACTAATCTGATGCGCAAGATACACTAATCTGATGCGCGAGATACACTAATTTGATGCGCGAAAGTGAGGGATTTTGGAGATTTGTAAAACTTATATGAGATAATGGTAATAAGAAAATTAAAAGGCGGGAGTTCAGTAGTTTTTCCTTTTATTTATGCATTAACATGTGTCTATTTACCTATCATTTTTCTAAACAGTGACTAAGCTTTCATAGTAAACTCAAAAGAGAAACTTACGTAAATGTATACTTCAATTATTTTGCTTATCAACATGACCGAAATATACGCTAACCGGTCATCCCACTTAATTTTATTCTGGCCTCTTTGGACTGCGATGCTTTCTAATTTGGGCCCAAGCGGTGGATTGGGTTAAGAATCATCAGGCCCGTTACATCTCCGATTTCTATCCTTTCCAATGTATTTTTTCTGATTAAATCCGGGAACAAGATTTCTTGATCATTTATAATATAAATAGCAATAAATAGTATTTACGATCTATTATATGTAAAATAAAGTTATTTTTTTGTGTAAAAATGAAGCTATTTTGCTTGCTTTCGAAGAGAGATTTCAAAAGTTCAGACACTCAATTGATTAAAAAAAACAATTAATTATATGTTTAAATCTTATCCCAGGATTTTCTAGACATATAGAAAGAGTACGAGCTAATTTTTTACAACAAGAGAAAAAGCTGACAAACATAAAAACGTAGGTTAGTTTTCGCCCTCTTTTAATCCGCGAAAGTGAGACGAAAGAAAAAGCATATTCCATCACAAATTTTATAAAATGATATTTTAAAATATCATGTTTGTGTTGTCAATATGTGAATTTATTTTTCTAACCGATATTTGATATCCATATTGGTTGGGGCGCAGCTAGGTGGAGACTCAATAGTTTTTCCGTAGACCCTATATTAATACTAGAAAATTAAGTAATAACTTGTGAACCCCTAACAAAACTGATTGACAACTCAATGATAAGGAAGGGGAAGGAAATTTAGAACCCACAAACTCCTAATGCTGTCTCCGTCTCTAGTGATATTGGTGCTCGACTAAATTTAGATTTGCACCGAAAAGTCTCGCATTGATAAAACGCTTTCTAACATAAAGGTAACTCCATATCCATGAAAACTCAAACTCAAGACTATTTAATTAAAAATAAAAGAATACTTACTATTTCACCGTAATCCTAATCGATCAATAACACAATATGTGAAAATCTTTGTCACTGACGGAATAGAGGTGTAGTGTATTGATGTGCAAATATGGGTGAATAGAATTCAACAGCCTCACGTGCATTGTATAGATATTTGGTTTTCCATGAAAAAGCCGTCTTTTTATCACGTGTTACATTTGGGACTTTCTATGTCTTCTCAAATCTCCAAACTCTAATGCACTTAAAAAGTAAAATGACTCTTTCCGTTCTTTTTTACTTGTCCTTTCTTTAACTTACATTTCGAAAAATTAAAAGAATTATGTTACTATTAAAGATCTAATTAGTTTAGCTATTGTTTTCTCTGATTTGAATTATTTGCCATTCTTTTACAAATATTTTATGAAAATGTACTACGTACAAGCACCTAGTAGTTTATTTATGAAAGACTTGAACTCCTTTGAGTGATTGTATATTAAGGTGCTCGTCGTTGGTTGTTAGAATAACACATGTTAGACGGATTTGTTTTAATTTCAAAATAAAAGAAATTTTTAATACAAAGAATTCAGGTTAGTCCGAAGGAATTATAAATTTCGAATTATTGAATGAATATTGAGAAGCACAAATAAAAAAAAAGGGTATGGCCTGATGAGTTGTTCAGTTTGGCATTGTTAGAAATTTTATGAACGGTATTCAAACTACAAATACTAATATATTTTTTTAATTCACAACAAAATGATTAAAATCAAATATAAAATAATATGTAATTAAAAAACAACTTAGGCCCAGTTTTAAAGCAAAAAAGGCAAGCCATAAAATAATATGAATAAATATGTGGGACAAGGGGAAAGAAGCTAAGCATCCAACTTCATGCACAATCTTGCCACAGAGTTGTCACTCTCTATGGCGTCAAAGAGTATTCAAAATGTTATATACACAAACATTAAGTAACGTTTGGTCTATACATACAGTAATTTTCGATGAATAATGTTCGACTGACAATTTTTACATTACTATAGTTCCACTCATAATTATAGTAGTCATATTACTCCCTCTGTTTATTTTTATTTTACCACTTTAATTTTTGCACATTTCTTAATAAACAATCATATTATATGTGTTATTGACGTATACTTTTAATATAATTTGAAAAATAAGTTATTTATGTTGAAAGGTAAAACACAAATTAAAAAATTATCTTTTTATTGATATGCTAAAAATTACTACTCCCTCTCTCTAATTATTTGTTCACTTTTCTTTTTTAATTGTCTCTAATTACTTATCCATTTTGACGAATCAAGAAAAGACAAATTTATTTTACCCATAACATCCTCTATTAATTATTTTGAAAAATGTAGAATTTCTTAAAAATTTGAAGTTTTTTTTAATTTATCCACTTTATAATTAATAGAGATAAAATGATAAACTCATTATATCAATAATTGATTTTTATTAATAAAAATATCAATTTAAAAATTGACTAGTAAATAAGATAGAGAGAGTACGTAGTTATCATAGACAAGTAAAAGTAAACCTAATAGAGCAATATAAACCCAATGAAAGAATGGGTCCAATAATAGAGTTACTATATGTAGTAGTTGATGGTGCACAAGTTACTTGTTGGATTTCTACTGATTTTTGCAGAGATCGATAAGACATGTTTGACATTAAGATGTGTGCCTTCTCCTCTTTACACATTTCTCACGTCACTTGCCTTCCTCTCTACTCTTTTCCGCAATGGACAAACTTCTTCCTTCTCCCAACCCAATTCAAGTTCCAAAATTTCATTCACCATTTAGTATTCGTATTGGAGCTCGATTATTCTGTATACGTGTCGTGTAGGGCTTTATTTGGAAAGAAGGAGGGAAACACTTTCTATCAAAGATTTTTCTATGTTCAGGGATCGAACCAGAAACTTCTACTACCTCCATCCATTTTTAATTGTCATAGTTTCCTTTTTTTAGAGTCAAACAATACTCTCTATGTCCCTAATTCATTGTCCACTTTTCCTTTTATAGTTGTCCTTAATTACTTGTTAATTACTTGTCCATTTTGACAAATTAAGAAAGGACAATTTTTTCTACCTATTATACATTGATTAACTATTTTGAAAAAGGTAGAACTTTTTGAAAAGCTTTAACTTTTAATTCACCCACTTCATAATAAATAGGGATAAAATAGTAAAGTCACTATGTCAATTATTGTTTTCTTAATAGGTGTGTCAATTCAAAAGTTGACAAGTAATGAGGGACAGAGGGGGTAGTAACTTTGAGTAACATTTTACGATGTATTTTTTCATCATATTGATATGTTAAAAGTTGGAATTTATAGTACTTTTCGTATAGTTTTTGAACATATAAACTTTTTTGTGTAAAATATCGAATTAATGTAATCTAATTTAACTTTGAAAATTAATCAAATTGACTTTTGAAAAACGCAACATGACAATTAAAAGTAGACGAACGAATAGTTAAGAAAAAAAACAATCTCATCCGTTACACCATATCGATTGACGATGAAAAATATTGAGTGTTAAATTTTGTGCATCCTAGAGAAGTGAGTAGATTTCTATAGATTCAATGACCTATCACTATTAACCACTACATTAAATTTTGTGGGTTGTCGTAGAGTAAATTTGAATACCATCGATATAGAAAAACATATATATTGATACTTCAAATTGAATTTGTATTTGAAGCACTTGTATTAGGGTTTAACTATGTCATTTTGACACATTATATTGACTTGATGAGTTATGCGAATTCACAACAAACATGCGTGTGAAAAGGCAAAAAAAGTAAAAAAAATAATCATAAAAGCCTAAAAGTTACAAAATAAATTCCAAGTGCAATTTTTTTTCCAAATTTTTGTTTGTCTATTTAGAAGATGTGAAGTTTTTTGAGTTTCATTTTAATTTTTAAAATATATTTCCTTTTTAATAAACTAAAAACATCTCATGTAATAAGTTAATTTATTGTTTTCCTACGTCAACAACGAGTGTATTATACTTTGTTTTTTTATTAATTGAGTATGAAATTAAAATGTAATTAAGTTGATGTGTCTAAATAAAATTTTGGATCAACTTTAGGTTATGTATGTGTTCAACCAAATATAAAGTTCGAAATATTCGTTCAATTATTTTTCTATTAGTAGAGAATTTTAGTAACTTAGTTGATTATCTGAACTCTCACCTTTTTTGTGAGCGTTCGATTTCTCACATTGTAATCCTCTCTCCCATTTCCCTAACCCCACCCCAATTTTTCGTTTTTTTTAAATTCCACTAGAAAATGACCAAGCTAATACATTGTACTGTCCTTCAAATAATTAAATCGTTTGAATGGTAATTATGTTACATTGAAAAGTAGTGTACCTTTTATAATGAAAACAAGTTAAGCCTTTGACAATTTGGGCATTGAATCAGAAGCCCATACACCCCCATAACAATTTGGGCATGCTCTGCCAGCAACTTTGAAGTTGACACATCACTCAATGTTATTAAGTCATATGGAGGATTAGTTATGTATAATAATGGAAATCAGATATCTCAAATTCGAGCTTTGAATATAGAAAAAATCATGTTGGGAGCGTCATTTTCGAATGATTCCTATACAATGTGCGATCTGAATTTAGTTAGGCTCTATTCGAACTCCGGACACTTTTCAAATGCTGCTTCTTTTCTTGCGGTAGCATTCGATTTTAACAATTTAACTTGACATTATATTAGTTGGTCGTTCTCTTGAAAGTGCTAGGCTAATTAAGAAGCTATTATTGTCCAGCTTCCTAACCTATATCGACACTAAATTTGGACAGCAAGGAATCGTAGCATGGAAGTCATAAAACTCATTTAATAAAATAAAATATGTACTATTGTAAAAAAACCTAACCATTTCCTTTCATTTATTATTTAAAAAAAAATATGTAGCCTAAATAAATTATATAAGAGGACTAGAATGGACTTCGTGTCCCACTTTTTGGCTTTCTTTATGTCTTATTAAAACCTTTCGTCAACCCATGCGCTAATTAAGTTCTCTATCCAAACAAATTACTTACTCTCTGCGTATTCATTTATAACTATCTTATTTTGATTAGATATAAAATTCTAAATTCAGTGGCGTAGCCATTCTTATGTCAGTATACATAAGTAAAATGATAAATAATTTGGCTAAATAACATATTTTGGACACTCTTCACACTACAATGTAATGTATCTTATTGGTTTCAGACGCTTTGAAAGAGTAAAATACCTACAAACTTAAAGTGTTCATGTGTTCAAATCTCACTAGTAGCAAAAAAAATTCACTTTTTAAGAAGAGCGGGTCCACTTTAGCACTGGAACACCCTTCGTGAAATTTCTCCACTAATTCTAATAACTAAAATTTCACTTTAAATGTTGTAATATTTAATTATAGTTATTTATGATGCACTAAAATGTCATTTATAAACATATCATCTAAATTGTTGGAATTAGAAAGTTATCAAATATAGAAAAAACAAATTCCTATTTGAAACATATTTAATTAGAACTAGAAATTTATCAAATATAGAAAAGGAAAAAAAGAAGGAGAGACTATGCAGTAATTAGACGTACTTCACTGCCATATATATTATTATTATTATTATTTATAATTTCAAAATATTAAATATCTTATCACTAATTAAGAGTTTTATATCATATATTGAGAAAGATTCACTTAGATACAAATATTTTTGCTACCAGATACACTAAAATAGGGAGAGAGGCGAGTAAGATTTCTTTATGTATTTCAAATATATGTGAATCATACTAGATACATATATTTGGTGTGATACGCATATGACCAGGGAAGTGAATGAGATTTGTTATGTATTCCATATACATACGAATTCACTTAGATACAATATATTTAAAAGAAATTTAACACATATATCCTCGGATACATGAAACTGGATGTACTTGATTGCATCTGGACTCATCTAAATACTTTAAGTTGCAATCTTTCTTATACTAATATGATAAATTAAAAAAAATACAATTATTAGGGATAGTTTGGTAGCTGGACTTCTTCCTTTCAACTTGATTGTCAATTTTCTAAATCAATTGAATGCCAAAAAGATCAAAGAAATAAAGTTCATAAAATACATCCATCAACTCAGTCCTCCTTTATCGAAAACCCAAAAAATAAAAAGGATAAAAAATTATTCTCTTTGTTTCAATATAAAGAGCAATTCAATTATGAAGATTTGACACAACACCAATCAAACAGTACATTTCTTTCGGTGAACAAAGCAATTTCAATTATGGAAATTCATTTTTACCATAAAAAAAAACTTATTGATGTTAACATATCCAAAATAATATCATCTGGATCGTTTGGTTCACTGATAAAGTTATTTCTAAATAATTTATCCATCTTTTGATTAAAATAAAATAATACTAAGTTTGAAATATCAATTTATCACGAGATAAGTTATATCTTCAATTAAATAAACATAAATTTAATTTTGAGATATCTCACCTTACTCAAAAACGAAAAAACCTATACAGAGGATACATTCTTTGAGGGATTCGATTAGAAATATATTACTATTACTTATTGGAAGACAACTGTTTTATCTGCAAATTGAAGTAAATAAAACACTCAACATGAGGATAATCTGGGATCTGTCTGAAGTCTCAACCAGATCTCACCTGCTACATTCCTCTTTATCATTTTGTAATTATAATTAATTCTCTGAATAACCTTTATATTTAATTACTAAACACTAGCAAAAAAAAAAACATTTTTTAGTGCATGCTTCTTTACTAATATGAGAATCCAGCTGTAGAATATTTCTTCGTTTTGTACTTAAAATGATACTCACCTCGTCCCAATTTATGTGTTATCTTTCATATTTTAGTGAGTTAAATATGTTTGGGTTACCATTTAAATTCATAACATATAATTTTTGAACGAAGTTCGAATACTATCACATAAATTGAAACATAGTATACTAAACAAGTTGTGTAATATGGGACACATGCATGTTGAGGCTCTAAAATGTATACTTACTAATCTAGTGTGCATTGTAGATTCAAAATTATATAAGTAGCTTTAAATAAGAAAAGCATAGTATAAAGAGAGAAAAAAAAAAGATGTTAAGAGTATGATAAGTGCGCCCTGGCAAAAAGTTGCAGCTGGCACTGACATTATCACACTATACAAATTCCAAAAACAAATGCAAAGAATAAAAGTAACCAACAACCCCACAAGCTTCTTCACTCTCATCAAGTACGTATAATTTCAAAAATAGATTTTTGAAAACATATGGTACGTATTCTTTGTAGTAGTAAATTTCTTGGAGATATTTGAATAAACGTCTAAACACATGATAAAATATTTCTCACATATTGAAAAGGTTTGTGTGTATGTTTATAAGCTCACCTTACATAAATTAGTAGATTATATAGAATATGCCGTCTCTTATATACAGATTCACACCAATTTGAACATGAATGACATTTCAAGTCTTATCGAGGTTAATTTGTATAATTAATGAATGTGACATATTTAAGTGAGCAACTTATCTATATAATAGACGTTTGAGAAAACACACTTTAAAATTTTAAATCGAAAATGTTTAGAAAACACTTTATAAGATGTTAGATATTCAATCGAAATATATCGCCTATAATTTGAGAAACTAAATGAAATTTATTTACAAATTTAAGAGATTGACTACATATTTGAGATTAATGATGTAACGTGACTGCAATTGTGTTTTCAATTATATTCCACCATATGTTCCTCATTTTATTTTCCTTCTTCCACTCTTTCTTATTCATGGGCCAACCTTAGAAAAAAGATTGCTTCCCAATATCTATAAAGTAATAAATCTTCTAACACGTTTAACTTATCGTAATATCTATGATTGTTATTAATATCATATTTTCAGTAACATAGTTCATTCATACTATTAAGAATCACTCTCTATTTCGAGGAAGTTATGAATTATTAATTAAGGAGTGTCGGTAGAGAGTAAGTTGGGAATAATTAATTTTGAATCAAACAAATTAATGAACTCGAATTAAAAAATTTTCAATTTTCCTTTCACCTCAAAATAATAAGCATAAGGATACAACAACTACAAACCCATTGAAATTCCACAAATTGGAATCGGGAAGGAATAGAGTACTATGCAATCTTATCATTATCTCTAGAAGGTAAATAGTTTGTTTCCATAATACCCCCTCCCCCATCCCAAACCCGACTCAAGCAAATAAGAGTAGTAACCAAAATAAAAACATAACATCTAATAGCAAAGAGTGCAGCGCATATATGCAAGACATCATAACATCAACAATGAGGTCCAGTCACCTATACACAGTAAATCACAAATGATACTCAGAAACTCTACACAAATACTACAATCGAGTCGTAACCAACCAAAGATCGGAATAAGGTAGGAATAAGAACACTTCTCACCACCTATTAACATTATACGCGACGTCCATACCTTTTTATCTAAACATGTACTCAGTAATCTACAAATACGTCATATCTTACCTTATCATCTCTCCTAAATATAAGAATATTAACCATACAAAATATAATATAGGCATAACACATAAATATGTCTTCTAACGTGAATCTAATCGATACTTATATCTTTTCAACTTTAAATGAGCACAACAAATATACACCTATCAAATACGAATTAAAAGAAGTGAGCGTCTTTTTTTCACTACACGCGAATAGAATACTTAGCTTTTACAAAGGAAAAAGAATTTCCCTTTTTAAAAAAATCTGCTACAGCCAAAATTAATGACAACTGTACACTGTCAAAACCCAGCTGTAATATTCCACGTGTCAATTTCTCATTAGTCAAGTACAAGTACTCATCCTTTTCTCAACAGTGACTACACCTACTGTGCTGTTCCCCACCATGGGACCAACTTTTTTTTAATTCCAGCTAAGCCAATTAGTGCTAACGGCTATAATATTGTTCATTTTTTTAACTCTCTGACACATCGAGTATCGTGTCCTACGTGGACAATGACGTGTAACTTAAATGTTTATTGACGTGGCACTATGACTTCTCATTTTTGCTATAAAATGCACTCCATTTCAACCTGCCTATTCATCTAATCTAAACAAGAGAGATAAATTCATAAAACTCTGAAATTTCTTCTAAAATTAAAAAAAAATGGTGTGTTTTAATTGGGTTTCTTTGAGTTTTGTTATGCTGTTTATGGTGGGTTTGGTTAGCTCTGCAAAATTTGAGGAACTGTATCAACCCAGTTGGGCTTTTGACCATTTGACAACTGAAGGAGAAATTCTTAGAATGAAATTGGACCATCTTTCTGGTACTTTTTTTTGAGTTTTTTTTAATGGTGTATTGTTGTAAATTCAAGATTTTTTTGGTAGTTTTGCTTATTTGCTGGTTTTTATGTGTAATTTCAGGTACTGGGTTTCAATCTAAGAGCAAATATATGTTTGGGAAAGTTACTGTTCAGATTAAGCTTGTTCAAGGTGACTCTGCTGGAACTGTCACTGCATTCTATGTAAGTGTAAAATTGATCTCTTCGTCTCAGTCATTTTAGTTTATTTCATGCCAATAGAGTTTATATTTTAAGAATATTGTACTAGTTTTTATCTTGAATTTTTGAAATGAGGACGCTGATTTTGGGAATAATTTTTTTTTTGTTGCTAAAACAACACTTATTTAGGGGCGTAATGAAATTTCTAATGGCCGACAATGTTAGTAGTGTGACATTATATCAGATTTTTCAGTACATGCATTGGGTCATAATTTCAAGTTCTGTGAACCATGTTAAATTGTAATAAATCAAGCATTTTAATTCATTTTTCTATTGGATTGAGTATATCTTATGGACTCTGTTTTTACTTGTGAATAATATGCAGATGTCATCAGATGGACCAACCCACAATGAGTTTGATTTTGAGTTTTTAGGCAATACAACTGGTGAACCATACACAGTACAGACAAATGTATATGTCAATGGTGTTGGTAACAGAGAACAAAGATTGAAGCTTTGGTTCGATCCATCGAAGGATTTTCACTCTTATTCGATCATGTGGAATCAACGTCAAGTTGTGTAAGTATCCTAATTCTTGAAATCATAGAGATTCGTTTAATTTTTCAAGAATCGAGCTTGAATGTTTATTCTTGATTACTTAATTTTTAAATTTGTTGTAAAACAGATTCTTGGTAGATGAGACCCCTGTTCGAGTGCATTCGAATTTGGAGCACAGAGGAATCCCATACCCCAAGGATCAACCAATGGGTGTGTATAGTTCGATTTGGAATGCGGATGATTGGGCTACACAAGGCGGGCTTGTAAAGACTGATTGGTCACACGCGCCCTTTGTAGCATCCTATAAGGGATTTGAGATCAACGGCTGTGCGTGTCCAGCAACTGTTGCAGCTGCCGAGAATACTCGGCGGTGCAGCAGTAATGGACAAAAGAGGTACTGGTGGGACGAACCTGTTATGTCTGAGTTGAATGTGCACCAGAGTCATCAGCTGATTTGGGTCAGGGCTAACCATATGGTTTACGACTATTGCACGGATACTGCTAGGTTCCCTGTTGCCCCTGTTGAGTGCCAGCACCACCAGCACAAGACTAATCATAACTAGGTGTGGAGGAAAATTGGGGTTCAGTCTTGCATTGTATAAAAAGATTAGACAAAAAGAAAAAAATGACATGAACTCCATGTTACATATTTTTGGTGCCACTTTATCTTGTAGTATGTAAAAAATTTCATTATCTCTTTGTTTTGTTCTTTTTAATGAAGTATTTTCATTTGCATTCTACTCTTAGCCCAAATATTACTTACTTTGCTATTTTTATTATTATTGTTCAGTGATGAGATCAACTAAATTAACTATTGGCTCCCGTTTGGCCATAAAATATAAAATGAATCAAATAACTACTGTAGATAAAAAATTTAAATTTGATTCGAAATACATAAAGGTGTATTTTAAATAATATTGCGGGGTGTACGGAAACATGACTAAAATCGTATTTATGTTGTCAAAATCAAGTTTATGAGGCAATTTTGCACATTTCCATGTGATAATTGTGTATAATTTTATAGCATTTTATTTCTATGTTGGTCCCGCTACGAACTCACGGGCTGCATCATGTCCCCTAGTGGGGACAACAAGAGAAATAAAATAGGTATAAATATGAGGGTCCATGTTGAGTCAGCACAAATAGGGGTGTCACTTCAGAATTATCTTTTGAATTTTAATATAACTTTATGTGTCATTTGATATATCGCCATGAAAATTTATAATTATTAGCTTTCGCATGATAGCCTTATTATTTTGATCCGAACACTTTTCTATTTGAGAAGATCAACAAAACTCAAATTGTGGTAGGTGAGTGTCTTGTGCTCGAGCTCTCTACTTTTGAATTGCTCAAACCTTCTCTCAAGTTGAGTCAAATTCTATTAAAGATGAAAAAGTACCTACCATTCCGTCACTCGTGTTTTAGATGTTACAGCCAAGGATGGGGACATTAACTCTATTAATTAAGTTATTGAGGTTGCAAAGCAAATGAAAGATGCATTAATGTGGCTGTTGTACATCACATCGAATAGTCATTCATATTGAACACGAGAAGTAATTTACTTTGAATTATTGTACCACAATCCTTCTTTTTAAACAAACAAACAAACAAGGGAAAAAAGAGAGAGAAGAAAATCAATTCACAAGACTTGTTAAATTGCGTATACCGCTTGGGCAATTACTCTTTTGTTTATCTATATTTGGTACGTGAAAAATGTTTTCTAAAAAAAATGTTTTATAGGTAAACAAAATACAAGTATATTAAAAGCATTTACATTTATCATTTATATAAAATATTATGGAGGTGTGGGTGGGGGATAGAGTGTAGGTTGGTAGAAGAGATGGGGTGATCTACAAGAGCGTGGGATGAAAATGAGATATATTGGAAAGTGAAGACGACATAATGAACTTTGAACGACACTTATGTAACTTATTTTTTCCTATTTTCATTTTGAAAGATCATTTTCTCGTATACTTTTAAAAAAAAAACTTATTTTCTTATAGAAAATAGCTACCAAAGAAAAATTGAATCTTTTCCCCTGAATTTTTTCGTCAAAAATGGGAAGGAGATTACAATGTGGAGAATTGAATCCTTACCAATAAGATGAGAGTTCAGGACCTCAGGTAGTCAATCAACTGAGCGATTAAATTTTTCCTACCCTAAAAAGTAATAATAAGTGCGATAGGTTGGTAATGTAAGTGGTACTACCTCCGTCCACTCTTAATTGTCATACTTTCATTTTTTAGAGTCAAACGATAATAACTTTGACTAACATTTTACGATATATTTTTTCATTATATTGATATGGTAAAAAATTGGAATTTATAGTACTTTTCTTATAGTTTTTGAATATCTAAATGTTTTGTTAAAATATCGAATTAATGTAATCTAATTTAACTTTAAAAATTAATTAAATTGATTTTCGAAAAGCACAACATGACAATTGGAAGTGGACAGAGGGAGTATTAATAGTTTTTGTCTCGTGATGCTCATGACCTTTATGCCTCAATAATTCAATGTTATAAAGTCAATTAACCTCTGACTAGATACCCTAGTGAATATATTTATCACATATAAGACTACATGAAAGACTCCTACGTCTTGACCTAAACTTTAAAATATGTTATCCCAATATAATTATGACTTTACCACCTACTTAAGGAGTATTGATATCCACCAATACCATGCACTATGTATAAGTGTGATACAACTGTGCTCATAATTATATTCCTATATAAAATCATAAATAGGCCATTAGCTAAATTAATCATTGTTATAATGACCATCATTTTATATCCATTTTTACTATGATTAAAGAAATAAATTTTAAATATAATTTAACTTCAAAAATTGACTCATAATTAGTCGAGAATTGATCAAGATAATATCAAAAGACCTTATGACACCCCTTAGTAATTGATATGAAAAACTCAAAATGAAATCCTCGCACACCTAGGTCTGTTAACTTGAGCGTGAACAATCTAATATGATTCCCAAATTGATAAACAAAAATTGAAATGAGTCTGACTCTGATACTATAATAAAAAAAATACAATGAGAATCATTCAAAATCATATAAAAAAGACTATTACCATCCTTCATCAATCGAATTATGTAAAGGCCCATCATCTCAATTAATCATTATCTACAGTATCTTTATTTTTCTTAGACCTTATAAAGCACTATAACTCTATTAAAAATATAGTGAAAGTAATAAAGAGAAACAGCTGGAGCCAGTGAAATTATTTATTACGCCTTTCAATCAAAGAGTGGGGCTAATTTGAAATGAAATGAGTTCTCTATGGAAGGTACTTTTAGGGTTTGAGACAAAATCATAATTTTAATTTTATGATTTTAAATTATATAACAACAATTTCAAGTGTTAATAATCAAGTCCTAAATTTAATACTGTTTATAAAATATAAATATCATATTTGAACAAACGTTATTGAATTCAGCTGAATCCGTAGCTGGACTTCTAGCTCCAGTACCCTTGCTTTTGGATCATCCTCAAAGAAAATATCATCCTTTGGGGGATGGGACAATCCAATGCTTTTGAATTTGTGCTTGGCTGACACCCCAATTATTGACTTCATTGTGGACCTAATTTTTTTTATATATATAGTGACAAAATATGCTAAGGGGTAGGGGGTGTCTAATCATACCAAAGGAGAAGCCAAAACTCTTATCTTCACTAAAGAACTTCTAATTTGGACCACATCAAATATCAAGGTTAAATCAAAAGTGAAATTGAAAAAAATGGTTAATGTGAGTTCAATTTCAGAACAAAACAATAGAAATGGGGACCCAATGAATTATTTCAGTGAGTTTGATTTATGGAGCAAATTGAAAGTGAAAGAAATAACCTTTAAGTTTGCGTACCTACCATTATCTTTAGATAATCAACACGATTATGTACTATTTATTTGAAGTTATCTTTAAGTGACTTAATTCATTGAAACTTAATACTTTCTCTGATCAGTTCGCTTTTATTTGTTACATTTCGCTTTTCAACAGTTATAAACTGGATGAATTTTAATCAATATTTTAAGATGTAGAAAAATTGCAACTTATAGTGTTTTTCTTATAGTTTGTAACATAAAAAATTTGAAATATTGAATTAATCTAGTTTAGTTTAGTTTAGTTTCAAAGATTGATCAAATTGACTTTTATTAAGTAAAACTTGACAAATAAAAATGAACGAATGAAACATTTTTTGTGATGCATAGAAGGCCCCTAAACTTAATAAGTACTTTAAACTAAAAACAAGTTGGAGAGAATAGTAGATTTAATCTTGAAGTACATGACTTTGGAATACAAAATTGGTTGAGACTTACAGGAAGGGTTTAAATCTAGGCACTTCAAGATTAGAGGCGAAAATTGAAATTTTAATTTTATGCTTTCTGAATTTTATAACAACAGTTTCAAGTATTAATAACTGGATCCAAACTTAATATTTGTATCTTCTTAATACAAACTATTTGAGCAAGAGTTATTGAATTTGGTCGAATCTGTACTCTCGCTTCTTGCTCCACCCATGTTCAAGATACTCAAGAAAATAAGCATTTCACGATTATCTACATAGAATTTTAGTATTTAATCATATGATAAAACTCTAGAAATTTGTCATGAGTTTGAATATTTTAATTTAACCGCATTATGATTAAAGTTACAACAATTGATTGAAATAGGCTTCTCATAGGCCCAAATTCATTTCCCTCTTGACAGTCAAACAAACCCAGAAAGAAAATTGAGTTATAAATGGGTTGGGCTACTTTTTCTGTTGTGGTTGGGTTTTCATTCAAATGAAGGGACAAGCACCAACGGGCTGGTCCATGAGAACAAAAGAAGAAAAACTACGTAATTACGAATTTTCCTACCATTTTACTTTTACAAATTCTCTGTATAGTTTGAAATTATTACATATAAATAAACTTATTAATAATTTTATATCAAATTCAAGTCAGATACATCTAAATACATATATTTTTTCTCCAGATACACTATAAAGTACAAATACACATGGAGAGAGGCGAGCGAGAGATGCGCGAGAAAGGACAGGGACAAGCAAAAAAGTCAGTGTATACCGAATACATGAGAATCACCCTAGATTCATGTCATAGGGAGAGAGAGAGGCGAACATCATTAGAGAGAGGTGAGAGAGAGTGTCGGTTATGTATCTGGTGACCGAACTCAACGATAACTTTCAAAAACTCACAAATATGGAAACCCCTTCACTTAGTAATTAATTGTAAAAAAGGGAGAAAATTAGAAGAAACAAACAATTAGCAGTTAGGGCTTGCTTTTAAGCATGCGCTTCATTAATGTTTCTTATAATCATTTGATTTTAAGTCAATATGATAAACATAAGTTAAAAGTCATAAATTAAGATTTCAAATTTATAACTTTTGATTTATAAGTTAAAAACTAAAAGTCAATCTAAACAGACTCAAGCTAGTCTCATTTTCAAAATTTCTTACTCCAGAAAAAGTATATAGTTACAAAATATCAAAATAGTTGTTTTAGTATTGTTCTCTATCCCCTTATTAATAGTTTTTGTTTCTTCTTTGGGCATATTTTTACTACAAAACGAATATATTTGGATTTCTTCCCAATTTTGTGAGGGTCGTTAGTGGTTGCCTATCATAAGTCATAACAATAATTTATTCTTGGGGTAAAAAAATAAATATATATCATACATAATTTCAATTTTTTAAGAATTTATACCTTACTAAGCATAAATTTAATTGCTAAAGAATAAAAATTAAAGACTAAATCATTTAAAAGAAAAAAATGTCTAATTCTTTTTTTGGTTAAGTTCCAAAATAGTTTTTATGAAGATGATAGTTTTTTATTCTCGCAAGTCGAACAAAATAGTTGTCCTATGAATTTTATATGCTACTAATATGGCATTGACTTGGATGTAGTCCATCACGTGCGAAATGAGAGTTATTGGATATTTATTATGGGCGGGATCACCTATGTGGACTAATTTGATCCAATTAGAAGAAAAAAATTATTGTTGTGTTCACTTTTACTTGTCATAGTTTGATTTGACACATCGATTAAGAAATAATTAATGATATAGATATTTAACTAAACTATCCCCCATCAAATAATGTCTAAAAAAATGATTTGGAAAATAAGTATTTAATGTTGAGGGTAAACATGAAAAAAAATTGTCTTTTTATTATATGTCAAAAGAATAAATATAAATGAAAATCTATTTTAGGAATTTGTTTTTTTTTTTACCCTCCCTAGGAGCTCCCCAACACCTTTTGCTCCCTTGATGACTCGAACTCGCAATCTTCGGGTTGAAAGTGAAGGGTGCTTACCATCCGAGCAACTCCCTCTCGTCAATCTATTTTAGGAATAAGTAACAAGTAAAAAGTGAACGGAGGTAGTATTACCACACCTCTTCTGGTGACCTATGGTTATCAACGTGGAAAAATCAGAATTTTCTTGTAATTTCTTCTCCTCTTTTATATGAGAGAAAGAAATAATAGATGCTTATAGAAAACACAAGAGAAAACTCTTTCTTCCTTTCTAATTCTCTAACAACACATACACAAGACATATAGTTTATGGATTCAAATCTTTGTTTTTTTAGTGATTCAAAATTTGACTTACGGTAATTTGGTTGCTAGTAAGATCAACAATTTTTCTATTGCATTATGATACACAATCCGTTATTCTTACTTCTTGATTATTTTTACAAAAACTGAGAGGTTGTTTGATTTGAAGACAAGTTACGATGAAATTAGTTATGCTAGTATTATTTTTTATTGATTATTATATTATATATTGTCCTAGCATTATTCTCTGTGAAAATGATCCTGACCGTCTATTCTATTGAGCCGCTCCCCCATAGTGTTCTTCCTTTGACACCATGCTTTGGTTCGACTTTTTAGCTAAAATAAATTAGTTCATTATAGTTACTCCGGAGAAAATGAAATTAATTAAGATAGGGACCTTTTTAGTTAACCATACACATTATGGACCCCAATATATTCAAGGTGAAAATACTACTACCTATTACAAGTAGATAACATGAAAACAAACCTCTAACCGTTGTATTCCCAGCTGGGGTTCCAGCTAATTGACAGATTACCTCACTTTTAAACTACTGGTTCTTAATCAACAACTTTGAATTTTACAAGTAGATATATATAGAGAGAGTTCCACTTGCGCCTGGAGAGGAGCTAGTAGGGGCAAGGAGTTCATCTAAATTTTATTCAGTGAAAAATTATACTGTTTATATATAATTGAAATTATAATTTATATATATATATATAGTAGATTTAATTTGAACATAATTACTTTAACTTCTTCATCTATTTACTTTTTCATATTTTAAATTCGTATAAAAGATTTTGGCTCCCCTAGAGCACCCTAATATTGGATGAGAATTTGTCCAATGTAGGTATGAGATATCAGAAGCCTTTAGGCATAATCTATACCACATGCACAACAAGCCAATGCCATTAATTGATTAATTATATATTTTTGTGTTTGTATTATTGGTTGCTAATAATATGTTCTTGCCCCCTTGAGCCCAGACATGCTGCTATCTTGAGAGCACCAATCTTACCTACGCCTTCCCATCTATTTTAGTCCTAGTGACAAAAAATAATTAGTTCCACTATTTTAAAATAGATTTTTATTTTTACTTGTCAATTTTAACATATCAAGAAAATATATTTTCTTGATATGTTTTACTAGGATTACTAGGAGTATGCATCGGTCGGTTCAGTTCGGTTTTTATGTATTATCGGTTCGATTTATCAGTTTTTGATTTATAAATATACTAAACCAATAAAATATTTTTTTTATTGATTTTCAATTTATCGATTTTGATCTTTAATTATCCGGTTTTTGATTTAGCTAATAAGAAAATGCTTATAAAATAAATATGCCTTCTTCAATAATTTGACGTGACAAGACAATAATGTAACTTTACAGAACACTCATAAATTAGAAACAATAATAACTAACATGAAAAGAATTATACAAATGCAGCACAAAGAGAAATTAAGAGGAATAAAGTTCTTATTTTAGATTTTGACGTTTTGTATAATGTGAAGCTATGCACTCAAAGTAAATGTGAAGTGTGAATTGGAGGTTAAAGAAAAAAGTAGTAACCAGTAAAGTACTAGGATTAATATTTAATATTTATGTAGGGTTAAAATAGTAAATTACTATAGTCTTAATGAGTTATCGGTTTACTCAATAATCCACTACTAAAATTCAAAACCAAACCGATAACCTAATATTTTTTTATAAAACCATTAAAAGTCTGTTAACCTAATACTCTCTCCATTCCATATTAAGTTAATTTTTGAGGTGTTTCACACCCTTTAAGAAAAGTAGATTAAGACATAAATTGAACCTAGTTTTCCATTTTTACCCTTATTAATTATTGTCAAATTTATGATTAAAATAACTAAATATTAATTAATCACTAATTCCAATACTAACTAATGAAGGGTAAAATTGGAAGAATACTCTAAAAGTAGTCTTGAAAACTGAACAATTAAATTAATTTGAAAAATGAAAAATAACTCAAAAATTAACTTAATATGAAATGGAGGGAGTAATAATAAACTAATACTCCCTTCGTCCCATATTATAAGTCACCCCTTTCTAAAAATAGCCGGACCACAATATATGTCATTTTATAAAATTTATGCATAAATTACTATATTTTGCCCATTATATCCTTGATTGATTAATTAATTAATCTTAAAAATGTATTTACTCTGGCTAATCTAGGAAATCTACAAGTAATTAATTTCATTGGGAGAGTACTTCATTCATTAATTAACTACTTTCTTTATTCACTACTTATTCTATAAAATCTGATTTTGAAAAAAATATCAACAAACAAATTTAAAATAAAAGATGAAAAAAAATTCAAAAATAATCTTGAAAGTTGAAGCTTCAACAAATTTTATCAAGGAAGATGATATTTCAAAAAGTTCAAAGATGTAAAAATAGAAGATTGAATCAAAACATGTGAAGGCCAAATTGAGAAAAATCAAGATCCAAATAAAGGAGTTATGCACCATTTAAATCAAAAAAACAAATGATTTGTCGAACTAGAACTAAAATTCATTTATCATCTAATTTCATTATCAATAACATCAAATTCAGCAGGAAAAATTAGATCAATTTGAAGTAATGGAATTTGAATATTTTGTGATGTTGCCATGTTTGCTTTAAGAATTTATATAAAAAAATATTTTACTCAAAATATATAGGAAAATTGAGGTGGGAAAAACTTGATTTTTAATTTTTTTTGGATCAATTGGTTAAAAAATTTGGCTCCAAAAAGTAAAATTTAAATAGTCAACCAAATGCATTTATATTTTTGAAATCTAACATTTTATCATTTATTACAAAGTTGTCATAAGCAAACATTAAATAAGGGCATAATGGTAAAATTACCTTATTTCTTAATGCAAGTGCAAATGAAAAAAGTGACTTATAATATGAGACGGAGGGAGTAATATTTTTGATTTGCACACCCCTATATTTTTCCCTTTAACATTAATTACTTATTTTCAAATTATTTTCTAAAATTTAATGAGAGCTCACTCACCCAGAATTATTTAGATTCAATATTTCTAGAAGTCTTTTTGTCCATAAATTTATGTGCCAAAATTCTTAGTACTATTTGTTTTATTTCTAGAATTTAAAAATAAAACGCTTTATATAGTCGATTTTAACTTTAAGAGTCAGAAGAGTCTAAAAAAGTCGGCGTCATGAATTTAACTCCATTTTACTTTTTTTGAAAATACTTTCCGTCGGTCCCATTTATTAGTATTTCTTTGTTAACGTTTTTATTGATGTCATACGTAGTAATTAAAGCAGATGTCACTCTCCTTGCCCACTTGCCGTCCATAATTTTACGTGTTATTACAGCTTCACAAACTCCACATTACTATCACATTATCAGGAAAGTTGTTTGTAATGGTATTAACTCTCTTAGTCTCGAATTATGTGATGATCTTTGATTAAATATAATTTTTTTTTTATATTATAATCTAAAAGAAATCTTCATATTCTTATGGATAAAATAAACTAATTTTAAGTTAAATTATTAATTTAATTAAATTTAAAATGTATTATTTTTTTTACTTTGATTAAAAAGAGAGAATTATTGAATACACTTCAAAATTTGGAGTGATCTATTAGTTTCATACCGGAATTTTTAACAACCTTAAAAACACTCTCTACTTAACTTAAATATACCCCTGATTTTGTCACATGAGTAAAATGCATCCTCAAAATTTTTGTCAAATTTATGGATTTTTTCAACAATTTTCTCAGTCAACAATTCTGAGATAAAACTAACAATTTTTTTTTGTTGATGACAAGGGAAACTCAGAGTAGAGAGGTAGTTTTAAGACCAGAGTAAAATCCCCGCTCCTATGCAATAGCTCACAAATCACACATGAAAGATAATTCGCACTAGGCATGCCCGGTGTGACAAGCTTGCCCCAGGGGACAAAACCCTTGCTTTTGCTGGCAAAGAGTTTCAAACTTGATACCTCCAATATGAAAGTCCCAAACCCAAACCATTGAGTCATCCCATAGAATGATAAAATTAATAATGCATGCCAAATTGAGAGGCGTTATGAAAACCCTTATTTAAATTTTTTGCATAGATTAGAATATTTTGTGCTCCAAACCTATTGGACATAATTAGGTCCTACTTAAGACCCAGCTTGGACCCATGAAAGGCTGAAACTTCTCTCAACCTTCAATTTTTATATGTTTAATTTTCACACCCACTTCCACAACTTGTCTCCTCTATTTATACACAATCCCTCAAATTCAGAAAACTCACACACAAGCAAAAACAATAGTATCATCAACCAGTCCACACTCAAAACACCTGCTAAATTTTTCAAAATTTCTGTTTTCTTTTTGCACTTTCAAATAATGGATCGATTTAGATTTATGTTTTATTACTTTCTGCTACTAGTAATTTCAGCGATTCAAGCAGAGGCAGGGGAATTTACAATTACAACTTCGCTAACATACCCAAGAAAGATGATGGTGGAAAGAGCCTTATTGATTGCAGATCCGCCAGCTGTAAAGTCGTTAATGGAAGATGAAAATGAAATCATTGTTGAAGCTCCAGAGAGTATGGAAACAGAGCATCATCATTCTGATAAATCGGTTGCTGGTGGAGGGGTTATTATTGGTGGACTCGTAACGGCTATTTTTGCTACTGTTTATTGCTATATTAGAGTTACTAGAAAGAAATCAGATGCAGATCATTAGAAGAATATGGAGTACAAATTTGTGAATAGTAAGAGTTATTTTGTCATATTTAGGAAATAGATACAAAAAATTTTGTTTCAGAAACTTTGGATGTTGAACATGATAATTAATTACATAAAATTCAGCTTTCCTCTATGAATTCTTAGAGTATAATAGTTATTTTTTTCGTCTAGTGTTTGGAGCCTGCATTGGAGTCTCAATTAAATCTGAATTGCGGACTACATATTTATTTGGAGATAATGCGATTTTGCCAACATCTGATTAAGAGTGAAATAGTTTCGTCATTGCATCAGAACTCATGTTGGTGAGTTGAATAGTTAGTTAATTACTACTTACTCTTTCTAATTCATGATATTTTTCTTAGTTTAAAATATATATTTTAAGAGGTGTTCTCGATAATTCACTTAATATGAATCGAGTATTGTACTTGACTAAATATAGTGTATTCCCGCGGACTGCGCCTCAATTTTAGTGAAGCTGTTAAACGACTTTACAGCGGTTTTTTCGAAAGGAAAATTATTCTTCTCTTCCTATTGTTTTTTTTTCTCAGAGTGGTTTATATGGGAAAATTTCAAGTTTATATATTAAGATGATAAATAGGTGCAAGTTCAGCTGTTTAAATAACAGAAATAAACAATTTAAAAAAATATAAATCATTAAAATTTAGGTAGGCTGAGTTGTATCTAACCCAAAAGTAGGGGCCTTAGTGAAGAAAAAAAGAGAGAAGGAAATGAGAAAAATGAAGCCATTTACGCGTATTGCAATATTTCTCTTAAAGGCCTTGAGTTTATTTATGAAAAATTTATATAATTACACTACACTTAATCTTTAAAATTTTCTATTATTTGAATTTACATTACAAAAAATTCTTTTTTCTTTCTCTTTTTTAACATCTCTATCAGATACATTATAACTTTGCTTCTGTAGAATGTATTTAGTACAAATGTTATTGTTGATACATAATCCTATTATTTCAAACCTAAATTAGTATGAATCTGATTCATAACTTATGTATCGTTTATTATATATCGGACGAAAACAAATATATCCGTGAAAATAGAAAAATTCAAAATTATTATAACTTGAAAAACTTTTGAGATAAAATTAGCGTCCAAATTGTTGGAGTTCATCTATTTTATAAGTACTTTATTTATTGCTGCCGTTGCAGATAAAATATTTTGCAAGCCCCAATTAGATGAAGGACCGACCTTGGTCAGATCTCATTAAAATATTTATTTTTTTGTAACGTTGCAACACTGATCTTCCCGTCTCTTTAAGTAAAATGAAATGTTTTGTTATGTTATTATAAGGTCATATTAATTGAAATCTAACCGGAACTCTATGTAGTAAATAATATTAATGAACGAACAATAAAGACCCTCAAAAGTTGGTAGTATTATATATAATTTTTTTTAAGTCTACTAAAATATATAATCGTAAAATTATGTATGTATTCTTAAAAAAAATGTAATTGGAGGTGAGTTGGTGGATGGAGGTCAGTGGCGGAGCTACAGCCACCCAAGGGTCCTTCGCCGGAAAATTACACCGTATAGAGAGGTTAAATTCTGAATTTAAGGGATAAATAATTAATGTTGAACAACCTTGACATAAGTTCTTCCGTGGCACAATGGTTAAGTGTGTTCATTTCCACCCGGGGTGCGCAAGTTCGAATCCCATAAGCACACAACTGTTTTGGTTTTATTTTGAGAGCAGAACACAACCTCACACACCATTATTATGTTCCTCAAGTTTCTTAATTATTAATATTACAATTTTAATAATATAGAGTAACATATATGAATACATTATTTTAATTTTGATTATTTAGATATCATGTATTTCTAATTTTTATCTAGGATATAATGCACTTTCGAATGGTGAAAACAAAAAAACCACCATTTTACATTATTTGTGTTTATATATGCCAACAACTTTAAACCCAAGGCTAAAATCAATATATGTGTTTTATCTTCTTCTTCTTTTTTAAGAATTTTTTTTTTCTACTGGGGTGATTTATGTTTGGTAAAGCTAGACGCATTTGTTCTATCAATATTTCACTTTAAAAACAATAATCATATATTTTTATCATATAAAATCAATGCATCAAAAAGAAGAAAACAAACTCGATTGTTTATATTTGATATTGACAAATGTTGAGATCGTTCATGATAGAATCACTAGATTAAGCAAATAACATTCAACTCACTTATTAAAAAAAATAATTCTTGAACACCCTTGATGAAATTGATGGCTCCGCCACTAATGGAGGTAAAGGGAGTGGGGTTAGGGGGATGAAGAATACATGAATGACATAAACATGAAGAGTGTTGGACGGTGAAACAACATAATCAACATAGAATATTATTTGTCATTCGACTTAAAAAAAAGATATTTTTTTTCATTTTTTAGAAAGTTAATTTTTCTAAAAAAACAGTTTTTTTGTAATTTGACAAACCTAACATAACAAAATTGAAATTTCTCTAAACCAAACACATCCTATAGGCTATACATAAAATCTAAAGAACTCATAAAATCTTATATAAACAAATTCTTTTATTGTATTCATACGGTATAGTTTTCTACGACTTCCTACTTACTTGCACATGGTTCCGTCACTATGTAAATAATGAACTTTAATATTTTGAAATATTAAAAGATCAAAAGATATTTCATGTAAAATAATACTTAGCACATACGAAAACTCAGAAAAATCATTTAATTCCTGGCTCCTAAAAGTTCAAAAATATCGTGGGTTATGATGAGGCTATACGTACTATTCCTAAATGTCCAAAAATTACTCTAAAAATGGTGAGACTGTACGTACGGCTCCCCCATGAATTCCTACAGAGGGTTCCATAAAGGTTTCACAAAAAATTCTTCCGAAAGCCATATCACCAAAATATTCATCGTCTTACACACACAACTTTTTTTAGAAATTCACCTAATTCCTATAAATTGGCCTCTAAATGCCCAAAAATCAATCTTAAAATGGTGAGATTGTACGTAGTGTTCCCCCAACTCCCTACGGAGAGTTCCATACAAGTTTTGCAAAAAATTAGTTCGAAAATCATATCACAAAAATATCCATGGGCTAACAGACAAAAAAAATCGCTAATTCCGATAAATTGGCCTGAAAATGCCCAAAAATCACTTTAAATATGGTTAGACTGTATGTACTGCTCCCCTAACTCTCTATGGGGGTCCCATAAAGATTTCACAAAAAGGTCGTCTGGAAGCAATGTCACCAAAATATTCATAGGCTAATATACACGAAAAACAGAGAAAATCGTCTAATTCCTGTAAATTGACCCTTAAATTCCTAAAAATCTCTCTAAAAGTGGTGAGACTGAACGTTTGCTCCCCCAACTCTCTACAAAGGGTTTCATAAAAGTTTTGCAAAAAAATCGTCCGGAAGCCACATCACCAAAATATGAATGGGCAAAAACACACAAAAAACTAAGAAAATCACCTAATTCCAGTTAATTACCCCTAAATACCCAAAAATCACTCTAAAAATGGTAAGACTGTACGTACTGCTCCCCAACTTCCTACAAAGGCTATACATATTGCTCCCCAATTCATTACGGAGGGTCTTGTTAAGTTTTTTCTAAGAAAATTGCCCAGAAGTCATATCACTAATATATTTGTGGATTCACACAAAAAACTATGAAAATCATCTAATTTCTATTAAATGACTTCTAAATGCCCAAAAATGTCGTGGATCATGGTGAAGTTATACATATTGATACCTCAACTCATTATAGAGGTTCCCAAATATTTTTTAAAAAAAATGAATTCAACAGACAAAAAAAATATGAAAAAATTACCTAATTTCTGTTACATTGCTCCACTTGTGTCATTTTGAGTCGTTCTTAATGACACAAGTGAACTACACAGAGGTCTCTTCAGTCGTTAGGAGGGAAAATTCCTTTCTCTGCTTTAAAGAACTTCCCTTGTTCGTCTTCACAAAACACAGAATCACAGAGCACACAGAAGAAAATCAAATTGCAAAAAAGTATGGCTAGTTCTGGATGTCATGCTCTGTTTTTTGTACTCCTCTCCATAGTTCTTGCTTACACAGCAATCAAATCCACCATGCATTCTAAATCAACCGTCAATTACTCAAATTCACCTCACCAATTCAGCAAACATGCCTTCACCATGAACGCTTCTAAAGCTCTTCGAAATCAAGGGTTCAACATCATAGCTACTCTACTTCAAATCTCCCCTGAAATTTTCCTATCAACTCCACAATCCACCATTTTTGCAATTCAAGATTCCGCCATTTCCAAGCTCTCTGTTCCTTCTTGGGCAATGAAGCAGCTCCTTCAGTACCATATTTCTCCTTCAAAAATCCCATTTCAAGAACTGTTGAATAAGTCCAGAGATTGTTGCTTGACGACCCTTTTATCTCAGAAGAAAATTGCCATCACCAGAATTGATAAAAAACAGAGCATCATTGAGATCAACAATGTCTCTATTTCTCATCCTGATGTGTTTCTTGAAGGAAATCTTTCCATTCATGGAGTTAGTGGGGCCTTCTCTGGGCTAGATTTTCATGGAATCGACGAACACCTCGATGCTATTCAATCACCAATTTGTGATGAAATGCCAAATGAAAGTGCTACCGGTACTAAGAACTTGGTTGATTGGCCAAGAATCATCAAATTGCTCAACTCCAATGGATATGCCTCCTTTGCAATTGAATTGCATTCTGTTCTTGATGGAGTTCTTCAAGATTCTGCAAATTTAAGCTTTGTAACAATCTTTGCTCCTCCACATTTGGGATTTTTATCATCTCCTTCACCGTTGCTCGAAAGAATCGTGAGGCTTCATATAATGCCCCAGAGGTACACTTCCATGGAATTGGCTCTCTTGCCTGACATATCATCCCTCAAGACACTGACTCCAGCCCTGAATGTCACTATTTCTAAGAGCAATTTTTCGCGCGTATTGATCGTTGATGGTGTGGAGATCACAGCACCCGATATTTTCGTGTCTAAGAAGTTCGTCATCCATGGAATATCTCGCCCTTTTCACTTGGAGGAGCTATCCATTTCATTCAGATAATAAAATTTTCTTAGCATTTCGGTTACATGTATCTTAAATATGCAAGCAGAGTTGTAAACACCATGTTACATATATGCTAATTTCTAGCTTGCTAGTTCTATCATACTCTATATCTATGTTGCTCGGACTCTCCAAAAACATAGGAGCACCTGTGTCATGTCAGATACTCTAGAAATACACTACTTTTGGAGGATCACAGACGCCCCCATCGACATTTATGAAAAGTCTAAATCAATTTGATTTTTTCTCTTAGCGAACTTCCAATAGATATTAAGATCCATCATTCAAAATCACATACAACAGCATACAATACAAAGTTATTAACCTGTTCGTTACATGAAAACAATATTCGAATAAAAACTCAACAAACATACAAAATAGCAAATAAGTCATCAGTGCATGTCATCAAATTCTCCTTCATTACCTCCTTCGTTGCACGAAATCACGTCTTGATCTCCCTTGTTTTGCTCCTCTTCCTCTGGCTTTGTCCAATATCCTAAACCCTCAACGTTACATCTGAAATTTTTCAGCGAATTGCAGTGGCCGACTTCTAAGTATTTGAGGGATGGCATTGCACTTTGGAATGTTTCCCATGTTTCCTCCAGCCTTGGCAAGAATTTCAAGCACAGTCCTTCAACATTCCAGTTATCCTCATTATTTCCCCAAAATTTTTCACTCATGTGGTTAAGCACTCTTGAATCTTCGATGCAAAGGTACTGCAGTTGGGGAAGTGAAATGGGGTTTATCCATGCTGGTGTGGTTTCTCCGAGGTAGTGCCTTAGATATAACTCTTCAACACGCGTTGGTGGTGACAAGTTATCCAGCTTCCTTATGATGTCCTTGTTTTCACAGTCCCCTGCATTGATCGATAACACCCTTAGTAGTTCAAGTTGTTTCAATGCAGCCAATTCCTTGTCATCTATCATGCTTTCCTCCGTTATGTCTAAGTGCAGTACCCGAAGTTGAGTCAGTGTCACCACTTCACTCAGGCGACAAGCTTCTGTTGTTGCTGGACTCGGTATCTTGAACCCATACAACTCTTCAAGATTGGAAAGCCTAGAGAGACCTTGTGGTAAGCATGACAAGGATGGACAGCTTCCAACATCAAGAATTGCCAATCTTGGAAGTGTTGTGATTGATGTTGGTAGCTTTTTCAGTTCCTTGCATTCTCTAAGGACTAGTATTTGGAGGCCCCATAACTTCCTTACGGAGTCTGGAATCTCGTCCAAATTTGCAACATTTCTCAGATTTAAATAAGCTAGTCGCTTTAGTGATGTGATCCATTGCCATAGATCAATCATACAGATTTTATCTAGTTTGACACATGACAAGTCCAAGACCCTGAGAGTCAGTATTTCAGCCAGAGCGATTTTCCTGTTGAAGCCGATGTAATTTGTTGTAGTGAGAAGAAGTGCTCTTAGCTTTGAGTTCCCATATAAGGACTGAAAAGTTGTTTCCCTTGTGACCCCCAAGTGCCTAGAGTTAACTGTGGCTATGTTCCTGCCTCGATTGAAGCTGCAAAATTTCTCGTCTTCTGCAACGAGAATTGTCATGTCCCTAACCATATCATGCACCTTGCAACTATAAACTTTGCCATCAAAGCTTCTTCTTTGGACAGCTTCAACCAAGCACCGACTTACGAGTTCAGACAAATAACCAAAAGCTACATCTGTTGCAGTTTCTGTGCCATCACCACGGACTAATCCTTCCCCTACCCACCAACGAACCAATTGTTCCGCCTCAATTTCATGGTCATCTGGATAGATTGAGAAGCATAACATACACTGTTTTAGATGAGCAGGAAGCTCATCATAGCTTAGTTGCAAAGAAGCCATTACAGAGATATTGCTTTCACTATCTGAAACCAATTTCTCTCGAAAGTTTTCACATATCCTTGTCCACTCCCCTAGTGAATGTGGTTTTGATGATAACATCCCACCTGTGGTCTTGATGGCTAGAGGAAGACCATGACATTTGCGCACGATCTCTCTTCCAACTTCTTCCAATTGAGTATTGCACTTCCCTTTAGTTGACAAAAATGCAAATTTACAGAACAATGACCAACTCTCTTCATCATCGAGCAATCTTGGTCGATGAATTCTTGATTCTGTAGCTCCCATTCTCTTAACAACATCATCATTTCTTGATGTAATTATAATACAACAATTGTGCTCTACAAACTTTGGTAATCCCCTTGATATTCTATCCCACCATCCATCATCAATGCTCCATACATCATCCAAGACAATCAAGTATGACTTATGTGAAAGTGCTTCAAGAATTCTGTTAAGCAAATCTCCTTTGTCAGTTCCACTATCATCTCCATTCAACTGTTTCAAAATACCCTTCATGATGAGAAGCTCATCATAAGTTTGAGATACAGAAACCCAAACTTTCTTTTGAAATCTCACATTCACTTGTCTGTCATGGTACACCTTTTGCGCGATTGTGGTTTTACCCAAACCGCCCATACCTACAATGCCAACGCGATGTAATGACTCGCTATGAGAAAGGATCCATTCTTTGATTTTTCTTGTATCTTCTGATAACCCCACAATTTCAGATTGATCAAAAATGTGTGAGGTCCATCTTATCCTTCTACTGCTATTTTCGTCACCTCGTGTTTGTTCAGTTATTGGACCAACAAAGGTCCTCAGCTTCTGATGCATTTTCAATATCTTCTTGTTAAGTCCTGTCAGTTTCTTTCCAGTGATATATCTGAAAGATATCTCCTTCGGAGACGGAAACAAGCAAGAAGGATTCCCTTTCGTCCTTAGATGATCTTCGCGGATTTGGCAATCAGTGACCACATTATCTGCTTCATAAATTAGTTCTTGAAGTTCAGATAAGGTAGTCTTGACAGAGTTATTGTTTCCTTTCAGCCTGTTTGCTTCAGTGAGATACGAACGCATGAGATTCAGCTCTCTCTTCATCACCTCAAACTCACTTTCAAATTGTATTGCATACTGAGCATGTATGTTCACTTGCTTTGACAAGTCCTTTACGATGAGCTCGGCTACAGCTTCCATGATTGCCTCTCCCATCTCTTAGCTGCAAATTTATCAAAATTGAAAATGTAATGAGCCCTCATAGATACTAAAGGGGGCAGAGTCCTGCTATAGGCTTTAGAGATATTTATAAAGAGTGCTCAGTGCTACTAAAAATACATATTTAGTGACAATTAAGTTATTGTCCTTAATTACTTGATGCTAAAGATCATTTTTGATATATTGTAACTTGGATGAAATATTAAAAGGTTTCTGGATCAAAGTTTTAGCAAGAATGACACTGGAACTGATTTCTTAAGACAATCACTCAACTAATAAAGGTGAATTTATGATATAATTAACGTTCGTTGAATGACCATCTAAGAAATCAACTCTGTAGGATGGTTACAGTATTATGGGACTGAACATGTTTGGGAAATAAGGGAAAATTAATGGTTGATAAAACTAAATTTATCATAAAGATGTTCCGTAGATGTAATTTGAAGAAAACATAGAAAAGGTCTGCTGGTGAGATAGTATAACCAGATCAAAGCCTATGATTTTTTTTTTCAAGAATCAGAAAAAGTGCAATTGCTTCTTCAAGAAAACTATGTAACCTTATAGTTTTTGACGTTTAATACTCCCTTCATTTCAATTCATTTGTCTTACTTTCATTTATAGTACATTTTTTGTTTAATTTCAACTTTTCACACAACATGTTTAGACTACAAAAAAAAATAAACGACATTTTGATACATTCAACATGATATCTTTAGTTTAAGTCTTCAAGACACAAAATTTAAAAATTCTGTTTTACTTTCTTAAATATCGTACGTGTCAAAGTCAAAACCAGACAAACTAACTGAAACGGAGGAAATATATTGTAACTTTTCAAGACGAGTCTCGAGATTTCATACCTCACTGTTAGCAGATAGTCTGATGGCAATTTTGATGAGAGAACTCAGAAATCCTAGCAGTGTCTCCACAAAGCTCTTCAACACCTAATAACAAGTCATGAATTCAAATAAAGGATGTAACCCTTTAGGGGAACTAAGTACATGAAAATTAAAAAAATACCATGACATGTTTTGCATCTACTATTGACACATGATAAATATTTTTTTAAAAAAACAAAGTAAAGAGAGGGTTGTTAGTTTCAAGGGTATAAGTGAGCAAACATCATAAGCCTTTTTAATGGTTAGTAGGATTTAATAACAATAGAATATAAAGTATGTCATGTTAAACAACAACAACAATAACAACATACACAATATTAATACCACAAATGTAATCTGAAAAGGGTGATTGTATACGTAGCCTTACTCTTACCTTTCGGTACGAGTAAGCATATAAAAAACCAAGTATGTAAAACAAATTAAATACAACGACGAAGTTGATAATAATTAATATAACAGTTGTAGCGATAACAAATAACTGAAGCAAAGAAAACAAGGTAACAAGGTATTACTAAAATCACAGAAAAGTATGACATATTAAAAAGAAACATTAAAATAATCTGAATTAAAGCATATAGTATAATAGGAATAAATAAAGGGATATTAATTACCTTAAACTAGTGATTACAAGTGTAGAGTTGAGAAGAAAAAAGAGAGGTGGTGTTTCTTTAAACTTGGAAAGTGCCTATTTATTAGAAAGGGAGAAAAACTATACAAAAAAAAAAAAAAACAAGGAATTTTTTTCTCCTTCAATGTATCAAAAATGATAAGTAGAAAGTAGGAGATTCGATTTAATTTGTTTGTGGTCATTAGCAATGCTATTTTAGTTATACCACTTTTTTTTAAAAAAAAAGAGATGGCTAAATAAAACACATTCAGATTTGGAAAAATTACAGAAATCCCACCTTTTAGTTTACTCATTACCATTATCCCCTATAAGTTTTACAAATCTCCAAAATCCCTCATTTTCGCGCATCAGATTAGTGTATCAGCGCTTATATTATTATATCTCGCGCATCAAATTAATGTATCAGCGCTTATATTATTGTATCTCGCGCATGTATCAATGCTTATATTATTGTATCTCGCGCATCAGATTAATGTATCAGCGCTTATATTATTGTATGCGTTTGAGGGATTTCTGTAATTATAAACTTTTAAGGGATAAATTGTAATTTTACCTTAAAAGTATGTGATTTCTGTAATTTGCCCTTAAGATTTTGTAGGATCCTGTTTTTTTATTCGAATTGTACAAAATTCTATCGATATCGTTTGATTAGTGTTGAAACCACTAGAAATTTCTCTATACCGTTAAATCTTTTGTCTTATTTGCATTTCATATTTAATTACACCAAATCAATTCGAGGGTAAAGAAAACGACGAATGATTTAGTTTGATATAGAGAAAAAAATCCGATAATAATTAGTTCGATCTTAACTAAAAAATCGAACTGAAATCAAATCAAAATGACACTCTATTTATACAACTATATACATATGTTGTACTTCATAATATAATTTGTAAGTATTTCTTAAATAGTTTCACAATTCATGTTTTTAACATATTCCTTTGACTTTTGTTATTAATTATTTGTTCACTTTTAAATTAACACACCTATTAAGAAAATAATGATTGATATAGTGAGTTACCATTTTACCCCTATTAATAATGAAGAGAATGAATTAAAAATTTAAGATTTTCAAGAAGTTCTAACTTTTTCAAAGTAATTAATTGAAACTATAATAGGTAAAAAAATTGCCCTTTCTTGATTTGTCAAAATGGACAAGTAAAAATGGATAAGTTATAAAAAAAAAAAGAAAATTGAGTGTTATTTTAAATTTGAACTTACTATTTTGATTAGCATACCGCCCTGCTCAAATGGGGAAATGGTCCAAAAAAATTTGTTTACAAAAAATAAAATAAAAAATCATGGTCATTTTCATTATCTCTAATTAATGGTGCGATTGTTTTATGGTTTTTCATTATCACCACTGTTAATGCCACTATATTTTAGCATAATGCGTGGTTTTCCTCCATTTTTTTAAAAAAAAATTCTTTCGAAAGCTCTATATATTTATTGTATGTCTTACCGGAACAAAAGAAATATTTGTTGCATGTTTTATATTGTGGAGACTTTACGGGAGAAATAAACCCTAAAAAATACTAATCAAATTGAAAAATCGAAAAATTGACTCTATAGAATAAAAAAACCGACCGACATTAAGTTAGTTAAATGAAAAAAAATCAAATCAACGATTATGTTCATTCCTACTCAGTGTGAGGTCGAGCCATTGATATTTTCATCAGAACAGAATACACATATATCACACCCCTTATGGTGTGACTTTTTTCTCAAATCATAAACGCGAAATATTTTGTGCATGGAAAAAAAACTTAGAGTTATTCAGCGTAATGACTAGTGATATGATATTTATCGGATAAATAAAAAAGGGAAACTTACATAAATATGTTATATTATGAAAATATTTACCATTTATAGCAATAACATTTTTTTTCACTTGATCACTTTTAATACATTTATAATACAATTTTAATACATATTACAGAGAACAATTTATAAAACACATATAATACAAGTTTTATTGATTGATAATATATTTATCACACATTTTAATACATTATTAATACAATGTGTCAATTTCTTACCAAACAAGCATAATATATTTTAAAACAGTTTTAATACATATATATTGCATACATAACTCACTTTTAATACATATTGTAGATTTATCATAGTATTGCTATATATTGCTATAAATAATAATAAATAAAAAATATCGCTAAAATCAGTAATTATTTATTAAAAGATACTCATTCAAGTAATTTTTCCATAAAAGAATAAACACTTGATTGGCATAAGATGGATGTTTCATGCAAAGTCTTTAGTCATGGCCCGTGACAGCAAAATGGTTTTTTTTTTAAAAATAGTATTTTTTTCATTTGATTGTAAATGGCTCATATTCTTCAATCAATCTTGCAAAAAGTAACTTTAGAGGATTTTTTTTTTGTCAACATGAAGGTGAGGGGCATCTGATCCTCATGAATTGTTCCATCAATGTGTTCTACGTGCTTCCAATTTAATTATTCCTTCGTAATTATGATTAGGGGCGTCAAAAATGAGCCCAAGTGTAGGTAACTCGTTCGATCCGTCCATAATTTTAAGGGTTGAACTCAAGATAATTTGAATTGTAGTTAATTTCGACCCATCAAATATTAATTCATTTTAAGAAAATTCTCAATTGAACCCAATTTAATCTCCAATTTCAACCCATCTTAAGATCTCTATTTTCATTGATGTAATGTATGTTACTATATATATTGAAGATATGAATTACTATCTATTTTATGTCTTTTAGGATTTGTCTATCCATTTGTAACTTCTTTTTTAAAATTTTCTTGAGTTGAAATTCAAATTATAATTATAAAACTTAAAATAACAATTTATTAAAATTATTGAGATTAGGCGGATCAAATTGGGTGGTTCAAAACTCAACCCGCTTTTGTCCCATTTGAGCCCAAAGTGCGAATTAGAAACCAACTCAATTTCTATTTCAACCCATTTTAATATCTTCAATTTTGACCCAACCGCTCATTTGACACCTCTAATTACGATGTTTATCCAAATTAATTTTGTCTTGTGCTTAAAAGAGGTACGTGTCAAATAAAAAAACATAACAGCCAATTTGGTAGAGTTAGAGTCGATATTGATCAAAATCAAAATCAAACTAAACATAATATATATTTATCAATTTGATTGTTATCGATTTCGAATCAGTTTAATTCGAATATTAATCATATACCAAATTAAAATTAAAAGACAAGATGAGATAATAGCAAAACAAATTAGTTACCGAACAAACACCTGCCAATGTTATCCGTCATTAATGTGTTGTTTTATTACTTTCGACAATGCAATTTTTATTTTGATTGTACTCCTTTTTGTTCTTATTTACATTTTTTTTTTACTAAAAATAGATATGTCTAACCAAGATATCTAATTTCTTAAGGACATTTAATTTGTTGTTATGTAATAATGAAAAATGTTATATTATATTATATAATAACTAATTTGATGTGATTATGTTATTACCTAATTTTCTTCTTCTATCTTACCTCACATTTTATTTAACAATATTATTTTACTCTTTATCCTATTTCTTTTATTATAATAACTTTATCTTGTACTTTAAACACAGAAAATGGTATATACAACATATCCAAATTTATATCTATTAAATAATATTATACAATACAATATATATATAGAATAAATTTCAGAATAGAAAATATAATAGACATAATAAGACTTTATAGCTATAATTTTGATAATTACGCTCTATAATTATAATTCTATTTACTATAAAGACTAATTAGATATTTCTGTCCGTTTATATAATACTATAAATTATGATATGGAAGACTACTTTATAATTCATAGTACTGCAGACAAGTCCGTCGGATATGACATTATTAGGGCCCTTAATAAAAGTAAATAGGCCATATTTTTCCGACTTTTTTCTTTTTAGTAGGGCAGTGCATAACGTTCTAAAGTTGTTCCTTTTGGAAAAATGTTTATAGATTGTTAGGCAGTTTTGATTTTGTAATTCTTTGTAATTTTGTTTTTGAATCTGACTTAAGATAAAAGAATGTGGAGGTCGTATATATAAAGAAAAAAAATTAGTAGATAGTCGAGCATTGTTTTAATATTTAATATTTACTTGTTCATGTATTCTTTGAGTTGATAGTAGTTTAGAGTGCCATGTATGTTGTATTTTTGAATTTTGGTATATGTATCATCGATTGTTTACTATGTTTAGTAATTGACCGCACCTTGTTATTGATGTTACAGTTCCTTGCATATATGCTTCGCACAATTGTCATGTTTTTCTTCACTGTTATTTTTCTTTTTCATTGTTACTTTGATTTGCTTCACTTGAGTTAGGAGTTTTTCGAAAACAACCTATCTATACCTCCAAGAAATAGAGGTAATTAAGTTTACATATACTCTATATTTCCCAAATTTTACTTTATCAATAAAATTTATAAGTGATCTTAAGAGATCATTTCCTCGTGTTGTTCTGAATATAATTAAGACCAAGACTATATATAATATTAGGGTCCATCTATCACAAAGTCGAAGTAATGGGAGACTAGCTACTGTATCATTGTGGAAAAATAGTAGTGGAGGATTGTTGGGGGACATATGCTGATTGTGATATATTCTATCTTATCTATATTATTATTGGAGGAAAAAAGTAGAAGGTGCACACAAAAAAGTGATTGAACCAACACAAATAACGTTGCTCTATGAAGAAAATTACTTTCCAATAAAGATGGAATTACTTGGACAAAAAAGCTGAAGAGAAATATAAAACACGTTGATCATAATTACACCATACACTCAAGTGACGGAGTCAAATTTTTTATTAAAAAGTATCTAAATATACAAAGAGTAAATTAATGAAGAAGTCATAGCGTGTGAATATATATATATATATATATATATATAAGAAAATATTTTTATCTAGTTACATAATGTAATTTTTTGACGAAAAGATATCGATTAATACCCCTTAAATATATGTAGTTCCACCACTGCATACACTCGGGTGGAGCTACAGACCCCCGGAAAATTGCAATATATATTAGGGAAAAGGGTCAAAAATACCCCTCAACTTTAGTTTATTAGTTGACTATACCCCTGCCGTTAAAACAAAGTTATTTATACCCTTGTTGTTACTAATTTCACCATTTATACCCCTCAATTGACGGAAATCCCCAAACTAACTCAAATTAACCAATTTTTACTTAAATTGCCCAATTTTAACCCGACCCGACCCGACCCACCCAATAATATAACCCATTTTTATTCTATCTTCATTCTTGTTCATCTTCATCTTCATCTTTAAACTTGTGGATTCCGTAGCTTTAAGTTCTTCCGAAAAATTACAATAATGTTCTTAAGCTGACATAGGTTGATACATAGGCATTACTATTCATCAATTTATAATTTTTCCCATATCTGCTCGATATAAAGTTCAATGTTGGTGGCTGGTTCCTTATGAACTATGCGAGGCATAAGAAGATTTCAAAGAGGTATGTGTTCCTTTTTTTTAGTACTAATAATTTAGTATAGTTTTTGGTATATATTAATATCCCTGATACAACCATTTCCAACTGAAAATTTCATTTTAATTACTTGAAACATGAACTGTATCTCTAACTTCAGTCTGGTTGCCTTTTTATTTTATTTTATTTTGATCGATAGAGCTAGGTCTTCCTCTTTGATTCCAAGATCTGGTCAAACATGAAAAACTGACTCTGCTCTCTGCTCTCTCATCCAGACCCACATCGCTAACAATGTCTAGCCACCACCGTGAAATCCTAACTCCGGTAGACCGGAGGAAATCAACAACAACGAATTAGAGCTCCAAGCTCCAGTAATTTCGACAATTTTTTAGATCTGACTGAAAAATAATGTTCCGATTATCTGTATTTAATCATTGTTGTGTTCTTGTGTTTTTGGGTTCATAGCCATTATTACATTATTTTTGATATTGTTGGGCTGTGTTGGATGATTTTTATTGTTTTTGAAAAGGAACACAAGTTTAAGGATGAAGATGAAGATGAACAAAAATGAAGATGGAACAAAAATGGGTTATATTATTAGGTGGGTCGGGTCGGGTTAAAATTGGGCAATTTAAGTAAAAATTGGTTAATTTGAGTTAGTTTGGGGATTTCCATCAATTGATGGGTATAAATGGTGAAATTAGTAACGACAAGGGAATAAATAACTTTGTTTTAACGGCAGGGGTATAGTCAACTAATAAACTAAAGTTGAGGGGTATTTTTGACCCTTTTCCCTATATATTACAATCAATTTATTTATATAT
>JAJOOH010005661.1:0-60845 GCA_029582605.1 Solanum gracilifrons
GATTTCAACGTTAGAAGTCAAGTAATACATAACCAAGCCCATTGCTAATTTCTGTTTTTAATCTATAAAGTCAAGCAGCTGTAATTGGGAACAAATGGAACAAAGACCAATTTTATAGCCAAGTAAGGTTTGATGACACAACCACTAGTTCTTAGTTACTCACTGTTTCAAACCTGATATATGATAAAATGAATTTCAACTCAGCAGTAAAGTAATATGACTTACCCATCCAGTAGCCATGACTGGGTCTGAGTATTTAGAAACCCAACGGACCATTACAGTGCCGACAGCCATGCTTTGTGCTGCAAGAAACATCCACCACTCTCCACTTCCCCAGAGTGAAAAGTTGCTATTATCAAAAGAGAGAGCAGGTACCTGTACAATTAACTCAGTTATTTCAAAGCTGTATTAGTTAATAACAAAAGGGTAACACTACCCCTATTGCATTTTATATGGCACTCTCCCCTTTTTAGTCTGTTCAAAAAAAGATAACACCTCCATTTGGAAAGTTCAGTTTAAATATCTATTTTTACTTCAATTGGCATGCCTTGTAACAAATGAAATGTCATGGCAATGTCTAAAACTTCTAAAGGTACAACTGCTATAAGCCAAAAGTCTTTCTTTCTGTCTTAAACCTCGTGCCCACTCAAACACCACCATATAAAATGAAATGGATGGAGCAAGATTATGACCATCAAAAAGGGTTCTCCTACATTAGATATGAAGATTCTCTCCTTTCTTTTTGTTTTGTTTTGGGTGGGGCTAGCAGACTAATTGAAAAAAAAAAATCTCCAGTTAAGGATTGTACTACTTTCAACAGGTTAAAAGCTAGTATACACAGAAATAATGAAAGGAAATATTACTGCAAACACATTAAAAATCATCTTCATACTCTTTTAAGGGAGAATGGATTTTACGTGGACATAAGTGTATGCACATGAAAAATGAACTGAACACTGAATAAGAAAAAAATAAAATGCTTTCACTGGGGTTCGAACCGGTGACGTACAACTTAATTTCGGGGGTACTTGCCACTGCGTCATCAGTTTCTCTTTGTTATTGAAGGGGTTCAAAATATATATATCTACAGAAATACAGAAAATTTACTTATATATACCATGTAATTTTTTGTCGAGGGGGTTCGGGTGAACCCCCTCGATACCACGTGGGTCCGCCCCTGCTCTAGAGTACTTCTAGTTGGCGTTGCTTCACTTCGTTGTGTTATGTGACAATGACATAGCAGAGCTTTCTCCTCCAATCCTTCTTCTAAAGGTTAATTTTTTTTTCTTTTATTTTTTTAAAGTTCATCTAAAGGTTTAATTTAGCAGTTCACGATCTTACTATACTTTACGGAAATGTTATCACTTCAGGTTAATATGCTTTTGCAAAGTTAGTTAACACTCAATCCTGTATATATATGCTGTTGTATATTGATATAAGCAATAACAACGACAACATACCCAAAGTAATCCCACAAGTGGGGTTTGGAAAAGGTAAGAAGTATGCAAACTTTAGACACTGTTTCCGATACACCCTCGGCTTGAAAGACTAAGAGAAGTTATTCGAAGTAGGGTTGCAAGAAAAATATGACAACAAAATATCAAGATACAAAGCAAATGAAACTAACAGATAGTAAAACACATTGAAGAATAAGAAACTACATGACTATCAAATATTACTACTAATAAAGTGGAGAGAAGATAAGGCTAGCCGTCTACCTCTCCCACCTAAAGTGCGGCAAGACTGAGGTACCTACTAACTTTATACCCTAATCCTCAACCTCCATACCCCCCCACCTCATTCTTTTTCGGCCTACCACTAACTCCCCTACTCCTACTATAGCCAACCTCTAATTTCTCCTTGTTGTCTTCTCTTCACATGCCCTGAACAATCTCAACCTCATTTCCCTCATCTTTTCTGCCTTTGAGGTCCCTCCTACCTCGCCTCATATAATTTCGTTCTTAATCATATCTCTCCTAGTATGACAACACATTCACCTAAGCATTTTCATCTATGCTGCATTCATCTTTTGAACGTAGGCGTTCTTGACTGGCCAATACTCTGCCTTTATGCAACAATATTGGTCTAACCACCATTTTGTAGAACTTCCCTTTAAGTCTTGGCGATACATTCTTATTGCACAGTACCCTGAATGCAAGCCTTCATTACATTCTTATCGCACAATACCCCAAATGCAAGCCTTCATTTCACCCACCCCACTCCAATACAATATGCGATATCATCATCAATATCTCTTTCTCCTTGGATTATGGACCAATAAACTTGAAGCTTCCACTCTTGGGTATGACTTGTGCATCATCTAGCTCATGCGTCAGGTCATTGAACTTTTACTCCTAGTACTCTATGTCTTGCATAACTTGAAACCATTAGACTCTAGGGTATGTCTCCAAATTTTCAGCCTATCGTGAACTCCACTGCATGTCTCGTTAATCAACATGATGTCATATGCGATTACTCGCTTTTGATTTTACTAATTAATTGATTTTATAACTACTTCAAAATGTATTTAAAGTTTATTGTTAGTCATTATTGGTTCTCTTACATCATTGATTGGCTAGTAAGTTTGCATCTTCTTCACATAAGATTATTATAAGTATTTGAAACAAAATTTACTTTTCTTTCTAAAAATAATATTGAAATATGCCTTGCTTTGTTATCATGATTGATGAAATTTATGAAATGATTGTTGTTGCTTTAATTATTTTGTGTATCTATAAAGCCATTAAGCGGTTGAACAAGTGTTGTCAAAGGCGAAAAGCGCAAAAAAGCTCTAAGGTCCTTGAAGCTTTAAGTGCAAACTGCAAATAAAATGAAGTATCATTTGTTGAGCGTCGCCTCTTTAGGATTACACTCATTGACAAGGTAAAGTGTTGTAGAGTCTCTTTGTCAAAGAAGTATGCTTTAAAGTCTCGATGACAATACTGAAGTGCCCGCTTAGCGAAGTGCTCAACATGTTTTGTGTCTCGCTGCAACACACTTGCCTTTGACGACACTGGGTTGAACTTGAACATATGAAAACGAAAAACCATGTTGATAAGGTTGAAATTAAGACAGTACCACAAACTGTTGGAGATGGTAAAGTATGCTATTTGAATCTATTTTCTGCAAATTGAGAACTATGTATATCTGCAATGAAAATTTTGAAGGGGTATCCCCTTTTGAAAAAGTAGTGCTAAAATGTGTGTTTTTATATTTGTGTTGTCTCGATAGGTTGAGAACTTAATAAATCAAACAGAAAATACAAGATTGTCTGAACCCACTAAATGCACTGGTCTAGTTAGACTTATGTAACATTTTAGTGCGCCTGAGAACCTTCAATTCCTAGGAGATTGGATTCAAAACCATGAACCTTCAAGCTCCATGGTTCCCAGCAGTACATGCACGAAGCACAACACAAACTCTACTATCGATGTCTACAATCAACAATTCACCATCACTGTGTCTCTTGGATGATAACATATCCAGAACAAGATTGAGCATCTGCGAAATCTGAGTGTGGACACCACTTAAAGTTCAACAGTCCCTCATGTTGATTGATTGGTATGACTGGTGGGAAAGAAATTAGATTAGTTCTTCCTTTCTATGATTTGTAAGGGCTTAACATGCTATGAGTTAAATTTTATTCTCTAACCAAATGGCTTTCACATACTCTCATCCTACCCTTCATCTTTAACCTCAACCAAATAGATGTTCGTCTACCTAGTCTCCTGTTTACCATGAATTCCAACAGACATAAATTTGGTAAAATCTCTGCTTAAAATTTTTAATTTCTGATACCTAAAATTTGTCTGTGGTATCATATTCTTCACCACTACTTTTAACTTATTTAGAGCACAAACACATGCCAAAGATGGACCGATTAGTATTCTGTTAATTATCATCCACGGTCTCCAGAGGGAGGACAAGGCTAATCCTAGCCATTCGCAGGAAAATAAGAAGAGAAATTGGTTATTTCCTGATAATATTACCTCAAGGAGTAAAAGGCCTATCACCCCGAGCACAAGACCTGCAGCTCCAACAGAACCTATGGACTCACCAAATAACAAAGCTGCAAGCACAGCCACCGTCAGAGGCTGTGAATCTATTATCACCTGAAATCACATTGAAATCTTGTTAAAATTAGGTCCCCTAATCATTTGAATATCATCAATTACTTCCTTTTCTTTTAGCTGCACCAATTAGTTTTAAGAGAATTGCTAATTGATCCTTCACTTACTCTAGACTCCATGTAACTACTTGGTTACCTGTACCACTAAAGCTAAGAGTCTATAATAGTAATATATTATTGAATTTAGAAATATCATTCAGATGTTACAAAAATAAAATATACATGGTGAACGATGTTCACGGAAACTCAATGCAGATTTGGAGTGGATCTCATATATCATTTATTGAACCCACCCCATTTAAAAGGTTGAATGCTGGAGCTTCAGAATTCTATACAGACCAAAGGTATACAATATCAGATCTACATGCTACAGAGCTAAATGCAAGTTACATTTTGCACAGCACAATCACTTCCAACTTCTTAGGACATGGTGTTTCTTCTTCATAATATTGATTACAATCTCACAAGCAAAAAAGTTCAACACAGCATAACACAACAAACTGCAATGACAAAGTAAAATTCATCTTACACTGCCTAAGCCAGCAGATGTCCTCTGAAGTCCTTCTGCAAGAAATCCCTGTCCACCATATAAATCTGATGAGAAAGAATGTTGGCCCAAATGAAAAGAATTATGTACTTAACTGGAAGCTTAAGCCAACAAACATAGGTGACAAAGTAGCAATCAGGAGCCGACAGTCTGATTCTATAATAGTTAATCAAACCAACAGAGAAAGCAACTCTCATTTTCTTAAAACTACCTATTCCTCCCTTTATCAGATTTCATTGTAGTGCTAGTCGTTGTACACCACTCTTGAGTTTACATAGTGTTTGCAGTCAAGCTTATTCTGTAAACACCTAAATCAATCAATTATTCAACTAGGATACAATCACAAACAAGTCCAATACTGATTCACCTATCTTAGCTAAAACATGTATTGATCAGATAGTGCAAGAAAGATACCTGAAAACAAGTAGCATCAACTATAGCGAAGAGTGTAATAGAGAGCCAAGCATTGAATCCAGAAGGGTAATTCCTACCCCTTGAAGCAGCAAAACCGACCAACATTAACCCAGCGGGAATCAACCTAAATGATGAAACGAAAAAAGGTCCAGTCTTTGGCAAAACCTCCTTCATTGCTACCATAGCTGTACCCCAGAAGAAGAAAGGCGAAATTAGCAAACCCCATTCCAAAATCGTCTGGAGCAACTCCATGGACGACACCCCTTCATCTTGAAACCGTAAATTAGAGTCTTTGGGGAATTCCTCAGAAGGGTTCACTACACACTCCACGTCAAGCCCAGTTCCTACACAGTCAAGTTCTGATGATGATGGTGATGGTTTCTCTTCAACTCCGGATTCAGTGGCCTTAGTTTTTGAGCAAGAAGTAAACTTTTTGGTGCGGAAATTAAGATTCTTGAACGAAATTGTATTTGGGTATTGCAGAAATTCATCCCTTCTGTGGTTAAGTGAGTGATGATGGAATAAAGAAGAGGTTTTGCGAAGGGAATTTGTTGGATTAGTAGTGAGTGAAGAGCAGAGAGGAGTGGAGGAAGAAGAAAATGGAGACCACGCCATTTTTCTTCTTCCTTTCTCTTTTTTTTATTACTATTAATAACTAATAATAATTCAACTTTCCTGCTTTTATAGTTTCCAGAATGAATTAGCAAAAAACCAAGGGAAATATAGTTTGGGTTTAATTGGAAAACTATAGTTACAGTTTGCTTAATTACAACTATATGTTTGGGGGAGAGAGATGCAAGTGAGACTAGGAGAAGGAGGAGAAAGACGAGCAAGATCTGGAAGAGAGGCGAGAGAGGTTAATTACATGTTGTATCCGTTATATTAGGTTAGATCACTATTATATAATTGATACAACAAATTTGTATCGAAATGAATACAAATGTATCAAAAACCTATTATACTTAGCTACATATTAGAAGGAGGGAGCCAAGCGCAATCAAGAGAGGGAAGAGAGAGGATGAACACATGTTATATTCGTTGTATCACAGATACAATTAATATTGAATACATATATAGTTGATACAAAATACAAATATATTTGTTTGTATACAATTGATATAAAATACAAATTTCTCACCTATAATTGATTGAATGCAATTGATACATAATATATTTGACAAAGAGGATGAATGCATATTGTATTCGTTGTATCAAGTTTTTCACAAATACAATTGACATAGAATACAAATATATTTGACACATAATACAAAATACAATTGTCATATTATGTGGAATGTTTTTTGGACTACAGTTGTTTGGGATGGAGAGATAGATAGATAGATAGATAGATAGATAGATAGATAGATAGATAGAGGGCAGTGGGAGGAGAGAGGCAAGGGAGAGAGGAGGAGTAATTTGCTATAAAACATTACAAATAGCTACAAATTATAATTATCTTAAATTGTAATGATTTAGTAAATACATATCACATATTTACCTTATTATGTGATTTTCCATTAGTTAAACAAGGTACAAGTTATATCTCAAGACAAACATTTTCTAAAAAGATTTACCTTACAAATTTTGTTTGCCTTGAATATTTTTTAAAATTAAAGATATATTTATACACATTTGTATTCTGTATTATTATAGTTAGAGGTGTCAAATGGCGGGTGGGGTTGAAATTAGAGATATTAAAAGGAGTTGAAATAAAAATGGGTTGGGTCCTAACCTGCCCAAATTTACTTTGAGCTCAAATGGGCTTAAAAACGGGTTGGGTCTTGACCACCAATTTGACTCGCTTAATCTCAATAATTTTAATATAATGTTATTTAAATTTTATAATCACAATTTGAATTTCAACTCAAGAATTTTTTTTTAAAAAAAAGTTACAAATTGGTTGATAAATCCTAAAAGATATAAAATAGATAGTAATTCATACCTTCAATATAGAAACATATATTATATCAATGCAAATAAAGAGTCTTATAACGAGTTGAAATTGGAGATTAAATTGGACTTAATTATGGATTCTCTTAAAATGGGTTAAATCTTAAATGAGTTGAAATTGAACCCAATTCAAATTATTTTGAGCCCAAACCTTAAAATTCTGGACGGGTTATCTATAATTGAGCTATTTTTTGACACCCCTAATTATAGTGTTGAAAATAATAAGGGCAAATTACAGAAATCGCATACTTTTAAGGCAAAATTACAATCTATCCCTTAAAAGTTTATAATTACAGAAATCCCTCAAACGGATACAATAATATAAGCGCTGATACATGTGCGAGATACAATAATATAAGTGCTGATACACTAATCTGATGCGCGGAAATAAGGAATTTTGGAGATTTGTAAAACTTACAGGAGATAATGGTAATAAGTAAACTAAAATGTGAGATTTTTGTAATTTTTCCAAATAAAATTGAAGACCAAATCGAGCAAATGACCCTTTTGTATGGTCCACCAAGGAGCAGGTGCAATTAGAAGTCACAGGTGACAAAGAGGAGCAGTTTGAAGGATTAAGCTCAGGTCCATGAAGTTTTCAGGTACTTAACCATTAGAGCAATTCAACTTGACTTAAATTTTTTGGTGAGTTTAGTTCGAACTCATGTTAGGTAGGGGCAATTACACTAATTGACCGAATGGTTCTATTTACAAAAAAAATATATATAGTTATTTTCTTTTTCCAAGTCCAAACTTCTCCACAAGCCATATTCCTCAGTGTAAAATGTCCACATTCATAAAATAACATCTTTCTAGCCAGCTTTCTCAGCAGAGAGACAGCAGCAAGTATGTAAAAGCAGCCTCAACTCATGCGATTACCGTCTTTAGTCAACAAAGTAAATAAGACTAAAGTGCAGGGAAATGACTTTAATTTTAAACAAATCTCAATTCAAATGCTAAGTGCTAATATTCAACTATTTATTTTATGTGTTATAATTTAACTAAATATTTAAAATGACATAGAGAGTAGTGAAGATAAATCAAACTGGAATAATTATACTATAATAAATACAAAATAGTATGAACAAAATGATGCATAAACGCATCCCATTATTGTAACAAGCTCAACAGGAAAAAAAATTAATACAATCTATCTATATACAAACCTCCACCTTATTGTTGTAGACAAAAAATAAAATAGTGCGGGGTGGATTATAGTAATGAAGAAAAATAATATAATGTACCAATTAAAACCTAAAACGAACCTTACACTTATTATCCCTAATCCGAATAACATTATCCGGAGATAAATTATCCACGTTTAGGCTGCACTTCAACAAGAATTTCCATTTCATTAGCTTCAATTTCCCCAATTTAATCCTCACAGGAACCTTAACTCGAATATTCAATGGAATTTTGCCTTTCTGTTGATCATCACTCAGTAATTGTAACAAATTTGTAGCATTCTGTGTTTGTCCTGTCAAGTGAACGTTGAGTTGCGTAGTATTTCTATGACCTTGATAAAACTTTGGTAATTTCCCTTCGCATAAATTTGTGCCTTTGTACCATACACTCAAATGGCTTCCGTTTTCGTAGTAAATTCCGATTCGTTTGTTGGGATTTCTTGCGGTTATGTTCACGTTAAATGTCGCAGACAAGCTCGTGTCGGTGTTGAGGTTAAATTGGGTAATTCTCATGCTATCGACGGAGTATTTTGGTAATTTTGGTTGGAAGACTAGGTAAACTACGGCTGCTGCGATGCCTATGAGTACAATTAGTAGGAAAAATAGGCAACATGACCAACATAGGCATCTTACGCAGCAGCCTCTTTTCTTTTTTGGTGGTTTTAAGGGTGAATATGGGGCTAACGATCTTTTCAATGGTTGCTGACGTTCAGGATCCCCGTTCTCTGAACGGGAAGAGCCACGTGGCACCAACGGAGCTGTGGGCTTGGGTAGCGGGGCTACCTGCGCCGGCTCCGGAACCGAAACCGGATGGATTTTTTGCTGATCAGCCATAAGGGAAAATGTTGTTACAAGAATAAAGAGAAGAAAATATTGTATGAATGTTTCTATTTTGGACCAAGATATTTTTTTATATATATAGGAGTTTGAAAGGGCTTAGATAGATGTGAAAGTGGCACTAAAATTCAAGTAAATTGAAGCATTCTCTGTAGGTTATGAAGCTTCCTGATTTTGACTTTCATGTTTGTTAGAGGTTGACGTGTCTCGTGTTTGAATATACAAAATTTTTCAGTATTTGGAGTCTCCACCTGCCTTAATGAGTCTTATGTTCCTATCTTGCTTTTGCCTACTCTTTCCGTGTTCAATATTTATATTAATGTTTGATTTAATCTAAATTTACATTAAAAAATTTCACATTAAAGGATAAAACGCTCTTTAATAAAAATAACTTCGTACATAGGGATATTCGAACTCGAGACCTCTGGAATGCATACTTCTTCTGTTTCAGTATAACTTCGTACAGAGTTTTAAAAAAAAATTAAAATTTTATGATGTTAAATTAAAAGTACGTAAAATATATTAAAGTGTGTTTTAATTTTGAAATTTTGAATATGTCAAATAAAAAATTACACTAAAATATATATAAAAAGAAAAAAAGAGCTTTTTAAAATGAACTTAAAAAAATAAGACAAATAAATCGGAAAAAAAATGTATTAGTATTTTATAAAATTATAGAGTTGAGGAATGCCAAATTTTCTTTGTTGAAGACTTGGGACGCGTTAAAGCTTAGGGGTCCGAAAGTGCGGCTTCGGTGCATTCATCATCACATGAGAATACACGTAAAATAATTTTTAAAGTAGATTCTTCTCTATTTTTTAAATTAATAAAGTCTACATTTGATATGGAAAATTATCTATTGTGTGAACTTGTACTATTAAATTACAAAACAAAACATCATTCAGAATTTTTAGATCATTTTGTGGTAGCGATGTTTGTAAGTTTGTAACCGATCATCAAAATTGAATCTTCAATATTAAACTGTTTAAATATTAACTTTAGTTAATACCCTTGGAAAAAAATTGTACGATCAGTAGTATCCAGAGTCTTAAAAATCGATGATTTATTTAACATGTAAAAAAACATTTTCCCCTCTTTAAGTTTGCTCAACACATAAAAATTAATAGTAGTGAATTTACATGATAATGGTAAGATGTAATTCAATCCTTATGATATATAAACATATATTAAGCAGTTAAAAATTTAACAGAAGTGTTGTTTATTTCATAAGGAAAGTCGGAGATTAATTTCCCTATCAATACCAGCTCAGAAGAATTTGTCGCAATGGCCTTGGAATTAAATGTACGTGGTTAATTTGTGAGCATATTTACCCCATATGGACCTAATGAATAGTGACTGCGTTGAATGTTTCAAATTTCAATAACACTTTTTGTTTGGATGGTTGTTACGTATTATTTTATAATGTATCATATTATTTTGTGTTATATTGTATTAAATTGTAACTGTATTGTTCTAATGAATACAATAATTGAATAGATTGTATCGTTCTTCGTCGTTACATAATATCACTAAGTCCATAATTTGAATGATAAATCTTAAAAAAAGTAGAGTACGAGTAGATCTATTATGAAAAGGTAGGGTAAAAAATGAAATATAATTATCAAATAATAAATAAAGACTGAGAAGAAAATATTTAAGTAACGACGCAGTCACACCAAATTGACCGTTACATAAAATGAGTGTTTTTGTAAACGATACGATATAATAAAATATAAGTAACAAACATTATATTTAAATTAATAATACAACACAATACTACGATAACAAACAAGATGTATATATAAATAAATAAATGTGAAAATTGAGATGAGTTGACCATATTCGTTTCATGGAAAGTACCTTACAAGTTACACACGTTAGCTAGAAAATAGAGAGAAGTTAAGGTTAGAAAGAGACATTTTGGAAGCTTCCATATAGTTTTCGTAGTATAGGAATGCATTGACCGTTACCTTCTTTTGAAAACCAAATGACAAGTAAGTCATGTTTACAGAATAGGTCTCAACGGACTCGTTTATTGGCTCATTCTTATGTCACATCAACAATACGTATTTTAAACTCTTTTACAACAATCAATTCTAATTATGTACTAATTAATAGGCTAAACACACAACGACCCCTTACATCTTTGTTTCAATTAGCCCAAGTCCAAAGTGTGTCTATGAAACACACTATCGATAATCACCTAAAAGATTAAAGTGTATATCATTCACACTTAATTGACATGAATGAATGAATACACATGGCATGCATTTGAATTTATATATGATTAAAACAACAGCATGCCCCTTCTTATTGTTTTAAGTATATAATTTTTCTTCTCAGTTCTCAATCCCAATTGTTACATGTTGTTCAACTCCAGCCCCTTTCATCGCACCCCTAAAGCCCTCACTCATATTCTGAAACCAATTGATAATTAACTAGAAAACACGCAGCAGCTATACATAAAAACTTGGCAAAATGACATTTGAGGCCTCATCTCTGCTCTACCGACAAGTAATTGAAGCATAGAAAAACATGATCTATATAATTTTGTTTTTCTGATAATGACTTCTGCTGAATATATTATGTGAAAAGGTTAAGAAAACATCGACGAACCATGCATTCAGGATCAGGCGGAGTAAAAGATGCAATGAATTCGAACAGAAAGTAAAAAAATATAATATAGATTTAAGGAAAGCCTTGAAATAACTATTGATAATAAAATCTAATTATATAGAGAGAGATTACTGAAGTAGTTTACAGTAAAATTTACGTTTAGTTTTGAATGAAATGGGAACAAAACAGAGTCTCCACAATAAGGACAAATTACACCTTTTGCTCTCTCTCTCTTCGTAAAACCCTTTCATCTTCATCGCAAACGAACACAAAGCACATCGTCGCAGATTATCAAACAAAAAACTTTATTGGATGTGACACAACAGAGTCTGGGTGCCTTTTAGGATTAGCGTTTGATGGGAATATAAATATTTATAAGGGGAACTTTCACATATAGCCACTCAAAAATAGCTTAATTACTCTTCCTAGCTATAATTTGATAATTACAATTCGTAGCCACATGTTATATGGAGGAGAGAGGCGAGTGAGATTGGGAGAGAGAGGGGGCAAAGAGTGGGAGAAAGGTGAATTGTATATGTATATAGGTTAGATAATTGTATATTATACATATGTATTTGTATATATGGCAAGCGAGATTGGGAGAGGGAGGAGAGAGGCGAGCGAGAGAGGGCAAAGAATGAGAGAGAGGTGAATTATATTGTATATGTATATAGGTTAGATAATTGTATATTATACATATGCATTTGTATATATGACAAGCGAGATTGAGAGAGGCGAGCGAGATTGGGAGAGGGAGGAGAAATGCGAGCGAGATTGGGAGAGGGAGGAGAAAGGCGAGCGAGAGAGGGCAGAGAGTGGGAGAGAGGTGAATTGTGTATGTATAAAGGTTAGATAATTGTTTATTATACATATGTATTCGTATATAGAGGGTTTAAAAGAAAGAAAACAAGAATAGAGTTCTTTAATAATAATTTAGTTAGGAAGCAAATGTGTTTAAAAAGAAAAAAATAATACATTTATTCATAAAAGGGCATTTTTGACCCATTTAGCAACTATAGGGGCATTTCTGGACCAAAGTATTGACTGCAAAAATATTTTTGAACCAAAATATTAACAACACGGATATTTTTTAACCAAACTATAAATGGACGGCATTTTTGTTCATTTCACGTAGTTTAAGGAAATTATTTTTACCCTTTTTTCCAAAAAATAAAGTAATTTCTTCAATTTTGTGATTTCGTTAAATGTATCAAAATTAATTTTTTAAATATTAAATAAAAGGTTAATTTATTTTTTTTATAACAGAGAAAGAGATATTTTCTAAAATGAATTAAAAAAGAAAAGCATATTTATAGACAAATATATTTTCTAAAACAGTATCAAACTAACTCCACCCCATCTTTATTTTTCTCCTCATGATATTCTAGCTAGCTAGTTACTTCCATATCGTGTCATGAAACATTGATCAGCCTTACTGAACCTGCATATTTATTTTGCCATATCAATCAAGTAATTTAGTACTACAACAAACAAACAACAACTATAACATATTTAGTGAAATCTGGAGAGGATATAATGTACACGAATTTTAACACTAACTTATGAAGATAAAAAAAATGTTTTTTAAAAAACTTGACTACATAGTTGTGTATAATAGGAATGATCTTTAAGCAATTTTAATTACCAATGATAATGTTAAAAAAATATTTATAAGAAAAAAAGGTGAATATTATACTTGTTGTTTGGTTGGGAAAAAGTTATCCCATGATTAGTTATACTGGGGTTAGTTATCCTGGGATAATGAAACAAACCCAAATTTTCAATATAGATACATAAACATTATATTCATTGATAACCAAATTATAATAACAACAGTTGAATTACAAAGAAAAATACTGAAATGACAAGTAGCTAAAGATAGAGATAAGAATGGGGATGAGAAATTAAGACTCTAGAAAGAAGATGAGATGAAAAGACAATTTCTTCATAATACACATAATTTTTCAAAACCGCAAATGACAACCATATAAACTCTGTTCAACCTGGATCCCAAGCAAATTTAGTATTGGGCTGTCTAATTCTTGAGCCTCTCCGTAGTTTAGCCTCAAGCCCAACAGTTCGGGGACCATCCGCGTTCACAACAATACTCCACGCTTCAAAAAGAACCTTGTCCTCAAGGTTCGAATAAAGCATAAATTGTAGTAGTATCTGCTCAATATTGTTAATAGTAAGTAAGCAATTCTTAGAAACTTCTTCGCATCTATTTTAAGACATGATAATACAGCAACGAGAATCATCATCTTCCACCAATAAATATTGATATATGTGAATTTGCACCTAAAATAATTTGCACCAAACTTGATCGACCAAGCCTATCTGCAAATATCACATAATAGGCATTTTCATCTTCAAACTTAGACTCTTCTATTAAGTTGAGATACTACAGCCCATGTTCAAGCTATAAGAGATTTGTTTCCACATTTCTCTTCCATCTTTCTTTATTAATAGTAGATAAAGCCAAACTATTACTATGTTGATGCCACTTTATTATGGTTGAATTAGGAATTGCCACCCAGAAACAAAGCATCATTAAATTATTGCATTCCTTGTACATGTAGCAAGTGAACTCATCTTTGTAATAATGGATCCCCATCGGCCAACACATCACAGTAATTATATAAGCATATCTAGAGTAGCACCATGTCATTCCACACCCAACATATCTCAATTGAGAAATCATGTATTGTTCTTCAAGTATGAAGGCCATAAAGAGAAAACTTCAATATAAGGTTCCACAATAGCCTGCAAGTCGCACGAGGAGTTATCGCATTACCACTGCTTGTAACATTCATTTTAACACCGCCTACATGCTCTCAATCAAACAACTTCACAAGTAAGCAACTTTTTTTAAAAAAAAATTCCTCAAACAATGCACGTGCCTTTAGAATCTTATTAGAACTTGTTAGAATCTAGAACTCAGAACTAATTCCGGAATCCCATACATAGAGATTTAATGCAATTTTCTGAACATGAACAACGAAGGTAGTCGCACTAAGGTTCAACAATAGATGACCTTCATTGTGTTCTTCTCTCCCATAAGTGAGATTTGATGCAATTCCTTGAATATGAAAAACGAAGGTAGTCGCACCAACGTTTAACAGTAAATTACCTTCATCATGTTCTTCTCCCTCATAAGATTTGCCACACTTTACATAAGGTATTATTTCGTCAGCAGAAATTGCATCTTCCAAGGTCTCAATTTCATGAGTGTGTTGATCATTAGAGCCATGATCAAGATCAATTGCATTAATGTACCTCTCTGACAGTTCTCTTTGGGGATGTTCATTGACCAATTGGCCTGCAATACTTTTAATATTTGTAACCGCTTCACTATCCATTTCAATTGGAGTGTCTGATTGCGTCTCAGCAACAAATGTGGGAAAGTAACCAGAGAACTTTTCATCAAACACCTTGTGCGCAACCATTTTTCTTTTGCGTTCAGATTTCTCCTCATAGTTTTGAAGCACATATGAATCAGTTATATTTATCCAGTCCTAAAGATTGGACAAGTTTTTTTTGGTGATTCGAGATGGCATTTATATAAATGAATTAACACTTTCTCAGTAAAATGTTTCCAATCCGCCAACTGTTTGTTCTGAAAAAGCCATTGATACCACTGAAAATTGTCCTGTCGAGATAGCATGACGCGAGATCTAACTTATGGTTTTCTGTAATCTCATAAAACCTAAAGTAGCACTCAACCGGAGAAATTCATAACTCTGAATTCTCCCCACAAAATCGTTGAAATTCCACAGTTTCCGATTTACTAGTAGTAAGGTTTCCAACCAACTCGCGTATCAATGAATGAATATCAGTGAGATCTTTTGACCAAGTATCCTTCATGACCTTAATTGAATCTTTGATTGTTCGATATATTTGGTCCTCCGTTGAAGAACTCTGGATGAAAGCACCAATGAAACAAACCCAAATTCTCAATACAAAATACTCCACATTACCCTAGGTCGAACAGTTCAGGGACCATCCACATTCACAACAATACTCCACGCCTTAAAAAGAACATTGTCTTCAAGGTTCGAGTAAAGCATAAATTGTAGTAGTAGCTGCTCAATATTGTTAGTAGCAAGTAAGAAATTCTCAGAAACTTCTTCGCATCAATTTTCAGTCATGATAATATAGCAATGAAATCATCATTTTCCACCAATACGAGCAATATTGATATATGTGAATTTGCACCTAAAATAATTTGCAGCAGACTTGATCGACCAAGCCTATCTGCAATGATCACATAATAGGCATTTTGATCTTCAAACTTAGACTATTCTATTAAGTTGAGATACTGCAACCCATGTTCAAGCTTTAAGAGATTTGTTTCCACTTTTCTCTTCCATCCTTCTTTATTAATAGTAGATAAAGCCAAACTATTACTATGTTGATGCCACTTTATTATGGTTGAATTAGGAATTGCCACCCAGAAACAAAGCATCATTAAATTATTGCATTCCTTGTACATGTAGCAAGTGAACTCATTTTTGTAATAATGGATGCCCATCGGCCAACACATCACAGTAATTATATAAGCATATTTAGACTAACACCATGTTAATCCACACCCAACATATCTCAATTGAGAAATCATGTATTGTTCTTCAATGTGAGTATGAAGGCCATAAAGAGAAAACCTCAATATAAGGTTCCACAATAGCATGTAAGTCGCACGAGGAGTTATCGCATTACCACTGCTTGTAACATTCATTTTAACTACATGCTCCCAATCATACAACTTCACAAGTAAGCAACTTTTTTTTAATTTCTTCAAACAATGCACGTGCCTTTAGAATCTTATTAGAACTTGTTAGAATCTAAAACTTGCAACTAATTATGAGATCCCATACATAGAGATTTAATGGAATTTTCTGAACATGAACAACGAAGGTAGTCGCACCAAGCTTCAACAGTGGATTACCTTCAACGTGTTATTCTCCCCCATAAGTGAGATTTGATGCAATTTCTTGAACTTGAACAACGAAGGTAGTTGCACCAACGTTTAATAGTAAATTACCTTCATCATGTTCTTCTCCCCTATAAGATTTGCCACACTTTGCATAAGATATTATTTCGTCAGCAGAAATCGCACCTTCCAAGGTCTCAATTTCATGAGGGTGTTGTTCATTAGAGCGCGATCAAGATCAATTGCTTTAACGCACCTCTATGATAGTTCTTTTTGGGGATGTTCATTGAACTATTGGCCTGCAACACTTTTCATATTTGTAGCCTCTTCACTAACCATTTCAATTGGAGTGTCTGATTGCGTCTCAACAAATAATGTGGGAAAGTAACTAGACAATTTTTCGTCAAACATCTTGTGCGCATCCATTTTTCTTTTGCGTTCATATTTCTACTCATAGTTTTGAAGCACAAATGAATCGGTTATATTGCTCCACTCCTGAATATTGGACAAACTTCCTTTTGGCAATTTGAGATGGTATTTATGAAAACGAATCAACACTTTCTCAGTAAAATGTTTCAAACCCACCAACTATTTGTTCTGAAAAACCCATTGATACCACTGTAAAGTTGTCCCGTCAAGTTAGCATGACGTGAGATCTAACTTATGGTTTTCTGTAATCTCATAAAACCTAAAGTAGCGTTCAACCTGAGAAATCCATAGCTTTGGATTCTCCCCACAAAATCGTTGAAATTCCATAGTTCCCGATTTACTCGTGGTAAGGTTTCCAACCAACTCGCGTATTATTGAATGAATATCGGTAAGATTCTTTGACCAAGTATCCTTCATGACTTTACTTGAATATTTGATTGTTCGATATATTTGGTCTTTCATTGAAGACCTCTGGATGAAAGCACTAATGAAACAAACTTGAATTTTCAATACAAATATATAAACATTATATTCATGGATAACCAAATTATAATAACAACATTTGAATTACAAAGAGAAATACTAAAATAACAAGTATCTAAAGATAAAGATAAGAATGAGGATGCGAAGTTAAGACTCTAGAAAGAAGATGAGAAGAAAAGACAGTTTCTTCTTAATACACATAATTTTACAAAACCGCAGATGAATACCATATAAACTCTATTCAACCTGGATCCCAAGCCAATTTAGTGATGGAATGTCTAATTCTTGGGCCTCTGCGTAGTTTAGCCCCATGCCCAACAGTTTAGGAACTATCCGCGTTCACAATAATACTCCACGCCTCAAATAGAACATTGTCTTCAAGGTTCCAGTAAAACATAAATTGTAGTAGTATTTGCTCAATATTGTTAATAGCAAGTAAGCAATTTTCAGAGACTTCTTTGCATCTATTTTCAGTCATGATAATATAGCAATGAGAATCATCATCTTCCATCAATAAGAGCAATATTGATATATGTGAATATGCAACAAACTTGATCTACCAAGTCTATCTGCAATGATCAAATAATAGGCATTTTCATCTTCAAACTTAAACTCTTCTATTAAGTTGAGATACTGCAGCCCATGTTCAAGCTTTAAGAGATTTGTTTTCATGTTTCTCTTCCATCCTTCTTTATTAATAGTAGATAAAGCCAAACTATTACTTTGTTGATGCCACTTTATTATGGCTGAATTAGGATTTACCACCCAGAAACAAAGTATCATCAAATTATTGCATTCCTTGTACATGTAGCAAGTGAAGTCATCTTTGTAATAACTGATACTCATCGACCAACACATCATAATAATTATATAATCATATCTAGAGTAGCACCATGTCATTCCACACCCAACATATTTCAATTAAGAAATCATGTATTGTTCTTCAAGGTGAGTATAAAGGCCATAAAGAAAAAGCCTCAATATAAGATTCCACAATAGCCTGTAAGTCACACGATGAGTTATTGCATTACAAACTACTTGTAACATTCAGTTTAACACCACCTACATTCTCCTAATAATACAACTTCACAAGTAAGCAACTTTTATTTTTAATTTCTTCAAACAATGCACTTGCCTTTACAATCTTATTAGAACTTATTAGAATTTGGAACTCAGAACTAATTTCGGGATCCAATACATAGAGATTTAATGCAATTTTTTAAACATGAACAACGAAGGTAGTCGCACCAAGGTTCAACAGTAGATTACCTTCATTGTATTCTTCTCCCCCATAAGTGAGATTTAATGCAATTCCTTGAACATGAACAACGAAGGTAGTCGCACCAACGTTTAACAATAAATTACCTTCATCATGTTCTTCTCCCCCATAAGATTTTCTACACTCTGCATAAGGTATTATTTCGACAGCGGAAATCACACCTTCCAAGGTCTCAATTTCATAACTGTGTTGTTCATTAGACCCACGATCAAGATCAATTGCATTAACGTACCTCTCTCACAATTCTTTTTGGGGATGTTCATTGAACAATTGACCTGCAATACTTTTAGTATTTGTAGCCTCTTCACTAACCATTTCAATTGGAGTGTCTGATTGCGTCTCAACAAATATTGTGGGAAAGTAACCAGACAACTTTAGTCAAACACCTTGTGTGCATCCATTTTTCTTTTGCGTTCAGATTTCTCATCATAATTTTGAAGTACAGATGAATCAGTTATATTGCTCCACTCTTGAAGATTGGACAAGCATTTTTTTAGTGATTCGAGATGGCATTTATGAAAACGAATCAACACTTTCTCAGTAAAATGTTTCCAATCCATAAACTGTTTGTTTTGGAAAAGTCATTGACACTATTGTAAAGTTGTCCAGTCGAGATAACATGACACGAGATCTAACTTGTGGTTTTTCGTAATATCATAAAACCTAAAGTAGCGTTCGGCCAGAAAAATCCATAACTCTGGATTCTCGCCATAAAATCGTTGAAATTCCACAGTTCCCTGTTGACTCGTAGTAAGGTTTTAAACCAACTCACGTATCATTGAATGAATATCAGTGAGATCCTTTGACCATGTAACCTTCATGACCTTAATTGAATCTTTGATTGTTCGATATATTTGGTCCTCCATTGAAGACCTCTGGATGAAAGCACCAAGGAAACAAAACCAAATTTTCAATACAGATACATAAACATTATATTCATGGATAACCAAATTATAATAACAACACTTGAATTACAAAGAGAAATACTAAAATAACAAGTAGCTAAAGATAGAGATAAGAATGAGGATGAGAAGTTAAAACTCTAGAAAGAAGATGAGAGGAAAAGACACTCTCTTCATAATACGCATAATTTTACAAAACTGTAGATGTCAACCATATAAACTCTATTCAACCTGGATCCCAAGCCAATTTAATATTGGAATGTATAATTCTTGGGCCTCTGCGTAGTTTAACCCTAGGCCCAATAGTTCAGGGACCATCCACATTCACAACAATACTTCATGCCTCAAAATGAACCTTGTCTTCAAGGTTCGAGTAAAGCATAAATTGTAGTAGTATATGCTTAATTTTGTTAATAGCAAGTAAGCAGTTCTTAGAAACTTCTTCACATCTATTTTCAGTCATGATAATATAGGAATGAGAATCATCATCTTCCACCAATAAGAGCAATATTGATATATGTGAATTTGCACCTAAAATAAAGCCTATCTGCAATGATCACATAATAAGTATTTTCATCTTCGAACTTAGACTCCTCTATTAAGTTGAGATACTGCAGCCCATATTCAAGCTTTAAGAGATTTGTTTCCACCTTTCTCTTCCATCCTTCTTTATTAATAGTAGATAAAGCCAAACTATTACTATGTTGATGCCACTTTATTATGGTTGAATTAGGAATTGTCACCCAAAAACAAAGCATCATTAAATTATTGCATTCCTTGTAAATGTAGCAAGTGAACTCATCTTTGTAATAATGGATTCCCATCGGCCAACACATCACAATAATTATATAAGCATATCTAGAGTAGCACCATGTCATTCCACACCCAACATATCTCAATTGAGAAATCATGTATTGTTCTTCAAGGTGAGTATGAAGGCCATAAAGAGTAAACCTCAATATAAGGTTCCACAATATCCTGTAAGTCGCACGAGGAGTTATCGCATTACCACTGCTTGTAACATTTTTTTTAACACCGTCTACAAGCTCCCAATCATACAACTTCACAAGTAAGCAACTCTTCCTCTTTTTTAATTACTTGAAGCAATGCACATACCTTTACAATCTTATTAGAACTTGTTAGAATCTGGTACTCTTAACTAATTTCGGGATCCCATACATGGAGATTTAATTCAATTTTCTAAACATGAACAACGAAGGTAGTCGCACTAAGGTTCAACAATAGATGACCTTCATCGTGTTCTTCTCCGTCATAAGTGAGATTTGATGCAATTCCTTGAACATGAACAACGAAGGTAGTTGCACCAATGTTTAACAGTAAATTACCTTCATCGTGTTCTTCTCCCCTATAAAATTTTCCACACTCTCCATAAGGTATTATTTTGTCAGTAGAAATCTCACCTTCCAAGGTCTTAATTTCTTGAGTGTGTTGTTAATTAGAGCCACGATTAAGATCAATTGCATTAATGTACCTCTCTGACAGTTCTCTTTGGGGATGTTCATTGAACAATTGGCCTGTAATAAAATTTAATATTTGTAGCCACTTCACTAACCGTTTCAATTGGAGTGTCTGATTGTGTCACAACAAATAATGTGGGAAAGTAACGAGACAACTTTTCGTCAAACACCTTTTGCGCATACATTTTTCTTTTGCGTTCAGATTTCTCCTCATAATTTTGAAGTACAAAAAAATCGGTAATATTTCTCCACTCCTGATGATTGGACAAGCTTTCTTTTGGCAATTCTAGATGACATTTATGAAAATGAATCAACACGTTCTCAGTAAAATATTTCAATCCGCCAACTGTTTGTTCTGGAAAAGCCATTGATACTATTGTAAAGTTGTCCCATCGAGATTGCATGATGCGAGATTTAACTTGTGGTTTTCTGTAATCTCATAAAACCTAAAGTAGCGTTCAGCTTGAGAAATCCATTACTCTGGATTCTCACCACAAAATCATTGAAATTCCATAGTTCTCGGTTTACTCGTAGTAAACAACTAACTCGCGTATCATTGAATGAATATCAGTGAGATCCTTAGACCAAGTATCCTTCATGACCTTAATTGAATCTTTGATTGTTTGATATATTTGGTTCTCCATTGAAGATCTCTAGATGAAAGCACCAATGAAACAAACTCGAATTTTCAATGCAGATACATAAACATTATATTCATGGATAACCAAATTATAATAACAACACTTGAATTACAAAGAGAAATACTAAAATAACAAGTAGATAAAGATAGTGATAAGAATGATGATGAGAAGTTAAGACTCTAGAAAGGTTTCACAATAGCATGTAAGTCGCACGAGGAGTTATCGCATTACCATTGCTTGTAACATTTATTTTAACACCGCCTACATGCTCCCAATCATACAACTTCACAAATAAGCAACTCTTCTTCTTTTTTTAATTTCTTCAAACAATGCAGTTCCTTTACAATTTTATTAAAACTTGTTAGAATCTGGAACTCGGAACTAATTCTGGGATCCCATACATAGAGATTTAATGCAATATTCTGAACATGAACAATGAAGGTAGTCGCACCAAGGTTCAACATTAGAATAGCTTCATCGTGTTCCTCTCCCCCATAAGTGAGATTTGATGCAATTCTTTGAACATGAACAACGAAGGTAGTCACATTAACGTTTAACAGTAAATTTCCTTCATCATGTTCTTCTCCTCCATAAGATTTGCCACACTTTGCATAAGGTATTATTTTGTCAGCAGAAATCGCACCTTCCAAGGTCTCAATTTCATGATTGTGTTGTTCCTTAGAGCCACGATCAAGATCAATCGCATTAACGTACCTCTCTGACAGTTCTTTTTGGGTATGTTCAGTGAACAATTGGCCTGCAATACTTTTAATATTTGTAGCCTCTTCATTAACCATTTCAATTGGAGTGTCTGATTGCGTCTCAGCAACAAATGTGGGAAAGTAACTAGACAACTTTTCATCAAACACCTTATGCACATCTATTTTTCTTTTGCGTTTAGATTTTTCCCCATAGTTTTGAAGCAGAGATGAATCGGTTATATTGCTCCACTCTTGAAGATTGGACAAGCTTTGTTTTGGTGATTCGAGATGGCATTTATGAAAACGAATCAATACTTTCTCAGTAAAATGTTTCCAATCCGCCAACTGTTTGTTTTGGAAAAGCCATTGATACCACTGTAAAGTTGTTCTGTCCAGATAGCATGACGCGAGATCTAACTTGTGGTTTTCTGTAATCTCATAAAACCTAAAGTAGCGTTCAGCTTAAGAAATCCATAACTCTAGATTCTCGCCATAAAATCGTTGAAATTTCACAGTTCCTGTTTTACTCGTAGTAAGGTTTCCAACCAACTCGCGTATCATTGAATGAATATCAGTGAGATCCTTTGACCAAGTATCTTTCATGACCTTAATTGAATCTTTGATTGTTTGATATATTTGGTCCTCCATTGAAGACCTCTGGATGAAAGCACCAATGAAACAAACCTGAATTTTCAATATAGATACATAAACATTATATTAATGGATAACCAAATTATAATAACAACACTTGAATTACAAAGAGAAATACTAAAATAACAAGTAGCTAAAGATAGAGATAAGAATGAGGACGAAAAGTTAAGACTTTAGAAAGAAGATGAGAGGAAAAGACAGTTTCTTCATAATACGCATAATTTTCCGAAACCGCAGATGACAACCATATAAACTCTATTCAACCTGGATCCCAAGCCAATTTAGTATTGGGCTGTCTAATTCTTGGGCCTCTGCGTAGTTTAGCCCAGGCCCAACAGTTCGGGGACCATTTACGTTCACAACAAATAACTTATCCACCATGTATATGGGATAACTTATCCCATCACTATGATATAAATGGTGGGATAAATTATCCCAAATATGACAACCAAACAAAGATACAATTTTCTTTTTCCATCACTATTTATTTTTGTCCCTCACACCACACGACTCCTTAGAGTAGTTAGTGAAAGGGCTGATCTTGTAAGGGATGTTTTACACCAATACTGAAAACATGAGTCTTACTACTGAAGTTAAGGACCTCACCAAGCAATTGCTCAATTCTTATGCATCTAATGGTGAGCGTATGATGTTGGTCCATCGTGGGATCTGGTCTATGTGACATAGAGAAGCATACTGATTTGGGGAATGTGTAAGCAGTAAACTAATTGACAGGGGAAATAGTTTGATATAGTTTGTTATTAAAAGGGGAAAAATATTATATTCTAATATTTTGATTGATTAACAAACTATACATGGAGTAAATAGTTTAAGTAGAGGGACCTGATCCTTTAAGTTGTGATCGTTCAGGACAAGTCAGTCGGATGCAGTTGTAGAGCTGCAAAAGCTTACTGTGGTAGGTGAGCACAACAACTTAGGCGTTGAGCTCTCATCCAATGACATACTACTAGGTTGTTTTTGTTTATCTTATATTGAGCACTTTGACAAGAAACAACCTAGTCTTTGCAATCAAGATATTCAATTGAGTACTAGTATCTTATGCTTATACATTGTTTGATCTATTTCTATGTTATAAAGGAAAATAAATCATTTCAGTTGTAATCGTTGTGAAGTTGAATACATGGTTAGAGTTAGCCGTGGTGTGTTTGGTTACTGTCTATGTTAAACTAGAACTAGTTGATACATATAGTAGGCAATATGGTTATTCTTTTGAATCTTGTTATAGGAGTATTACAATCTAAGGTGTAAGGTTAATAAACGATCAATAAATCTTTTCTTGAGATTCAGAATTCACTTCTTGAAAACTCTATGTTATAATGGTAGATTCTTACTTAGGATACACAATTATATGTTAGAATTACTAGAAAATTGTGTTTGTATGCTTACCTTGATTTGAAAGGAAGAATTCTTGATGGACTTGCTCAAAAATCTAGTCTTGAACCTTAGAATTGAGTTCTTGATTTCACTAGAGATAGAAAGAGGATTTGATGTTCAATCTTATAAGAAAATCTTGAATTTATGTTGTGAGATTTTGGAGAATACTTACCCAGACTTGGTAGGGTGGAAGAGAGTTTCTGGGGGCGTTGGGGTCAAACAAAGAGTGAGCAAGTGAGCAAGTGAAAAAAGAAACTCCAAAATAACATTTTATAACTATTGCTGCAACTACGTGGGTGACCTACGTGGCCCATGTAGCCCCACCATGACCCACGTAGGTCTGACGTTTTTGGATACATTCTAGAAGTGGCTATGTAGGCTACGTGGCTGGCCGGCCACGTGACCCACACAAGTCTGCCTAATTGTGTAACTACAATGTGCCACTATTTAGTAAAATGATCATAACTTTTTACTCATAAATCGTATAGATGAGCGGTTGGATGCGTTTGAAACTAAATTCAAAGATATTTAATTTGATAGGTTATTAGACGTAACTCTTCACATAATAGGATATATGATTGTTTGAAGTTGACTCTTACATGAATTCATGTAAAAAACTTACCCAGTATTAAAGCTTTGGACTCGACTTAGTGCTAAAGGTTCCTTATGATCCTAATTCATATATATTACACTTAAAACACGAGAAATTGATCTTAACACATAGATACAATTAGAAATCATCGGATTTGAACCTATATGCATGTGGAGAATAATTCATACCTTTGCTTAGAAGTTGTGGGGTGTTACAATTTACTTTTACAGATTTCTGAAGAAAAAAAAAAGGAAAAATTACACAAAAATATTAACAGCAAATGCTTACCCACATGTTAAATAAAAATAATGACAACATACATCTGATATCAGTACGTACTTCATGGCGCTGCCAATTAATATATATATATATATATATAAAGCTAAATATAAAAACGATGATGTGGCACCTTCTAATGGCCTCTATTATTAAGAGAGCTTTTATCTTATTTTTAATTACAAATTAAAAATGTATTCATGATATAAAAAAAGACATTTAACTCCTATAATTAAGAAATTGTGTAACGAATAAATAAATAATGGTACAATTAGGTTACATCACAAACATAATTTCTTCAATTAAATTATTGTTAAATAATATTGAAATTAAGCCATTGACTAATTAACTCAATGAAAATGGCAGTAACTAAAATATGAATGTTAATTTTGCTATTTCAACATAATTGATTGACTAAAAATTTGTAATAATTGCGGAAGTTCAATATTTTTTTCCTAATTGCAAAATTAATGAAAAGTTACCCATTTTATTCTTTTAATTACACCTCTTCTTCTCCCTCAATTATAACTTATATCTCATTTAAACCCATTGAACCTCTTTAATTACTCCCCAAACACTCAACTTAACAATCAATATATTCTGCAATCTTTTTCCACAAATTCAAAGCATGATGGTCTTTATTTTTATTTTTTATTGTGAAATAATAAATATGTAAATTAACCATTTATTCATATTTTTTAATGCAAAACATAATGGTTTTTATTTTTATTATTCTCATGTTTTCAATACTTATTTTCTCCATACTTTAGTTTGACTTGAAGAATAAAATGAAGGTTATTGAATGGTGATTGACTTAAAATTGTTTATGGGAATGGATGTTGACAAGTGTTCGGAAAATTGTGCATTCATTTTATATTTTTCTTTTCTGTTTTTAGTGATTAAGATCATAAAAATGATGTTGCGTTATTTATTGTAGATACATTCTCTCTATCATTTCTCTTTATTTTGTATACTATATAATTTTTAATTGTTGTAAGTTTATAATTTATGGTTTCAAATTGTAATTTATGACTTTGTTGGGAGTCAACTAACTACTAATTAGTACATTTGAGTAAGTACTATATATTGATATCTTATTATCTTCCATAACGGCGCAAAACACGGATAAATTCACTAGTCAAATTAATATAAGACAACCTTAAAATTAAACCACCTCAAATTCCATCAGTTCCCGTCGACTAATTAATTTGGTGAATTTATATCTTACAGCTCTGGATCACGTATAATGCATGCTTTAATTAGGTAGGTTGTTGAGTACTAGTGGAGTATGATAGTAATAATAATAATAATAATAACATTTATTGTACCAAACTACAGATGTAAAGGGTAAAAAGATGAAAAGTAAGTTTAAATACATGGATCATATAGTTACAGCTTGCTCACAAGTCACACGACTACTACGTCTCATATTAAATAGCCTCTCATTCCATTTTGTGAATTAATGTTCTCTTTTGTTTTTAATTAGTTGGACAATAAACAATATTGAATTTTTCCTCCATCTCAATTTACGTAACACATTTTAGATTTCGAGATTCAAATTAGCTTATCTTTGACTGTGAATTTTCCATATATCTATTAAATATTTTGGATTGTCAATTATTGTGTCTTATAGTACTTTTTAAGTAGTTTACATGCAAATATATAAATTTCATTAATTTTTTTTTGAAGATTTCATGCGCAAATTTCCGATCAAACATAAACTGTTTCACTCTCCAAAAACGAAATGTGTCAGATAAATTGAACAAAGGAAGTAATATTTTTACATGGAACCCATACACACAATAAACATGAATCACCACAGCACAACAAGTCAATCTGAATATCTCATAGAGCCCATACACACAATTGTTAGTGTATCGACATTGTATATGTTTCATTGTTAATTAGTGCACCAGGGTGGTATTTAATTCAATAATACTATGTATTAGTGTGGTATCCGATCTAATAATAATGTGTACCAACATAGTACTCGATCCAATAATAGTTTGTGTCGATATGGTATCCGATCTCATCATCAAGCACACAACACAATCACAACCATAATAAACAATAATCACACGTTAGAGTATCTTATAGGATTAGAGATATGATGCATAGTTTTATATTCTAAATCTTGTTGCTTCGTAAAGATTTCACTTTAGTGGTTAACACAATAAATTTAATTACCAAAAAAATAAATTATATAAGAAAACATGTCTGACAAATTGAAAAATAAAATATTGCTTTAGGTATCATATTTGAACGAAATGTTATATTTGAAAATCATTGGAACTATTATTTATTTACAAACTAAAAATTACAATTAATTTATTTTTAGAGTTTAGAGAAAAGTAAAAGCTTAGCTTTATTCTGGAGGGAAAATGTTGTTGTGGTCTTTCTATATTTGTGGTCAAATTTGAGCCACATTAATTGTGGCCATATGGCAGTGTTCTTTTCTTTTTACTACTGTTTGTTTATTTAATAAGTCAAGAAATCTTATTAATTTTTTATATACTATTGTTAGCATTAAATAACTATATAAATATATTAATGATATCAATTTAGTAAAATATATTCTTAACAATTTTTTAAAAAAATTTCGTCAAGTTAATATGAGTCAATTATTATGAAATGGAGGAAATATTAATTTTACTTTTACCTTTATTCAATAAATGTGAAGAGAAATTAATGTAATGAAAATAAGGGTAATATTAAATCGATATTAAAAATAAATAGAAATAATCTAATTAAATTAACCTTTCATTTTTTTTTTTTAGAACAATGTAAATAAAAAAATATGACAAGTAAAATAAAAAGGTTAGAATAGAAATATGAGATAATATATAAATTCTTTGTTTCAATAATATTTTATTAAAATTGCTTGTTTCGAGAAAAAAAGAGTAGGACAATTATCAGGGGACTAATGAAATAGCTATCTGGTCATCCATTCTATCTTGTCGAATTATTATCTCAACTACTCGCTTCCTCTATTTTATTTTTTTATTTTATTTTGGTCAATAATGAATTTTGCACATCATAAATTCATATAAATTAATTGATGTATATTTTAAAATTTTAAAAAGTAATTAATATTTACAGTAACAATAATACCATACCTAATGTAATTTATAAGTGGATTTAGATATGGTACGATATAAGCAAAACCTTACATTGACTACATCGATCTTTGTGGGGATACAAAAACAGCTTTTAATACCCTTCGTTCAAAATTGACTTGTAAAATATGGAAAAAAATAATATTCAATAATAGTTGTTCACTATTGATTTTGAATATTTTAAAAAAGAAAATATAAATAAAAGGATAATTTTATTATATCATCCTTTGAATATAATAAATACAATGTCTTGAAAAATATAATAGAGAAATGACTATAATTAATGGTAAGGGTAAATTAGGAATTAAGTGTAAATTTATCCAATGATTTCATAAAATAGACAAGTATTGTTAGACATCTCAAAATAATATAGTGGATAACTATTATTGGACAGAGGAAGTAATCTTTATTTGCTAAAATACACGAATAAAATTGAAAATTATTGTTAATATAATACGAGCATGTTTGGATAATCAACTTTTAAGTCATTTTAGTATTTGAAAGTTTTTGACAAGGTTAAAAGTAACTTAAAATAAGTTATAGTGACTTTTAAAAAGTTAAAAACCAAAGTAAGGTCTTACCCTCTTTTTTATTTTTTTATTTAAAAATTATTTAAGTTAGATTTTTTATTCTTTTTACTTAAAAACTACTTTTTGTTAAGCCAATCTAAACGAGCTCTTCCTTTAGTTCATATTTAGTAAATTCTTGAGACTTTTTTTTTTTGAAAATAAGTGAATTGTTTAAAGTTCAAGTGAATTGTTGAATAATTTTTTCCATATGTATCCTCCATTTAATGTTGTTCTTAACTAGTTTATATTTTCTAGGAAATCAGTTTGAAAAAAAAAACAATAGTGAAAAATAACCTTTAGTCTGTATTAGTTTCAAAGTGTATTATATCTCAACAATTCACTTAATATAGACTAGAGAAAGTAATTTATTATTCTCTGTCTCTAATTACTTGTCCACTTTTTCTATTTTAGTTGTTCATAATTACTTATCAATTTTGACAAATCAAGAAAAGACAATTTTTTTTACCTATAATATCCTCAATTAATTACTTTGAAAGATGTAAAACTTTTTGAAAATCTTAAATTTTTAATTCATCAACTTCAAAATTAATAGAGATAAAATGATAAACTCATTATATTAATAATTATTTTGTTAATAGGTGTTAGTAAAGTATAGAAGTAATAAAAGTGAACGGAGAAGGGGCATTTAAAGCAATTTATAGTATCTCTGTCTTCACTTTACTTTAATTGGTCCCCATTGAGCACGTAACGATATGACAGCAGATATTGTGGAGTACAAAAAATGAATTGAGCAATTCTTGACAAACATGAAAATTAATCTACACAAAATGATCTGATTTCCTTCTTTAATTCTTGTACTATAAATTCGTTATTCATATTGCAAAGAATCAAATCAATCCGTTGTACAAATGTGGGACATTTTTGTTACATATACAGAAGAAGAAAATTACACATATAACAAATTGCACTACTATATTTAGGCACTTTTTGAATGAATTCAACTTCATTTCACACAAAGAATCAATAGATTTCAAAAAATGAAAAAGTCCTTTCGAATCATATAACGGAAAAAAAGAATTTGATGTGCTTACATTCGACTAGCAGGTAACGAACCCATACCATTAGCAATCTGTCTTAGAGAAAACTTTTGAATTTTCCCAGTTGCTGTTTTTGGAAGTTCATCCATGAAAATTACCGTCCTCGGTATCATGTAATGTGGCAATCTTTCCCTACAGAAATCTATAATTTCCTTCTCTTTCGGTTTAAGTTTCAGTTCCATCTTCAGACTCACGAAAGCACAAGGCGTTTCGCCCCAGAACTCATCTGGCCTTGCTACAACTGCTGCCTCATTCACAAAATTGTTTGAATAAAGTACTGATTCTACTTCAACACTGCTTACATTCTCACCTCCACTAATGATAATATCTTTTGATCTGTCTTTAATTTCTAAGTACCCATCTGGATGCATTACTGCTACATCACCTGTATAAAGCCAATTATTTTTCATACATTTTGATGTAGCTTCTTCATTTTTCAAATAACCCAACATTATACATCCACCCCTTAATACAATTTCCCCCATTGTAATTCCATCCCTCTTTACACTAACTCCAGATTCTGAATCCACCACGTTGACTTCCGTCATCCCTAAACTCTTAATCCCTTGTCTAGACTTCAATTTCGCCTTCACATTCGCGGATAATTTGTTCCACTTAGGTTTCCAAATACATGACACGACTACCCCTGCCACCTCTGTCATCCCATACCCGTGGTTCACCACGAATCCTAATGATTCGACACGGAGGACAATGGTGGCAGGAGGAGGAGCGCCACCGGTACGGAAGTGCACGGGGTTTTTTAAGGGCTTAGCACAGGGGGAATTGGCTAGCATAGTGAGTACCACAGGTGCACCACACATATGTGTGACATTATACTTGTTTATAGCATGAAACACAACATTAGCATCGAATTTTCGAAGACAAATGTTGGTCCCACCAACAACAGCCATACCCCATGTGTAACTCCATCCATTAGAATGGAACATTGGGAGTGTCCATAGATAAACTGGCTGACTTGGTACAGACCAATCTATTAAAGAATCAACTGTTATAATAAAAAGAGATCTATGAGAATGTACCACTCCTTTAGGTGAAGATGTTGTTCCAGAAGTGTAGTTCAACGTCATTGGGTCCCAATCATTCTCAGGTCGAATCCAATTGAAATTCGAATCCCCCTTCACCAACATAGCATCATAAGTATCACACTGATCGAAATCCAAATTTCTTGAAAACGGAACAGAGTTTTCATCTTCTATAAGAACAAGAATTGGAGTGTCAACATCAGATGGAAACAATGAAATTGACTGAAGTACCAAAGAATATAGCTGGTAATCAACAAACAGGAGCTTCGATTCACTATGTTGAAGCAGAACAGAGACGGTTTTAGCATCCAGACGAGTGTTGATGTTGTTGAGTACAGCACCAGCCATTGGAACAGCAAATTGAAGCTCTAACGTTGCGGGGATATTAGGAGCTAAAACAGAAACAACTTGGCCTTTTTTGATACCAATGAGAGAAGAAATTGAGGAAGAGAGACGTATACATCGAGCAAATGTTTGAGACCAGGTGTATGTAGTGGAGTTATAGACAATGGAAACGCTATCCCCATAAGCTACAGCAGCTCTTTCCAAGAATGTTAATGGTGTAAGAGGAGATGAATTGACAGAGCTTGGTTTCAATTGATCCATATATATAGACCTGTCTCTTTCTTCTACAAGTTTTTGCAAGTTTCAGAGGTTTTTCTATGGTTTAATACTGATGATACAAAGGGTGTTTATAGATCCAAGAATTATATAAAAAAAAAAAAAAAAAAAAGTTTGAAGAAAAGATAAAGAGTGTTATTTTTGTATGGAGCTTTTAAGTGTGTGTGTTTATAGAGGGTTGAAATTTATTGCAGTGAGGAGAGTTTAGTTGAGGTAGAGTATGGTGTGTTTTATTGCTGGCTATCATAAATTCTCACTTGTTTCATACAAATATTTTGCTTTTATTTAGAGGTAGGCGAACAGCAAATGCACCCACATCATGTGTAAGAATAACTTCCAACAATATCATCTTGCTGTACTCATGCAACATTGTCCAAACTTCAAACAGGACCATGCGTTTCCACAAAGATAATAAAAAGAAAGAGAAGAACATACCCTTTTGGTTCATTTGAAATATTGAAAACGTTCCTAAACTCGGCATGGGTAGACATTGCAAAGGCATATCGAATATCCCATAAATTCTGTGATATTCATAGGTCAACATCTCAAATATTCAACAAATTCATGGAATATTCATAAAGAGATCAAATTCAAATCATCATAGTTTGAGAAATACGTCACTAATGACTCTCGAATCATGGATAAATCTTAAGAGAGAAAAGAATCAAGGGAGGAACAGAGTTGTACCCGCAATGTTTATCAATAAAACTATATTTCTTCATATTTTATTTGTGATTGTAATTTATTTTATGTCACTTTAAAATTTGTTGCAAACAAATTGGCACACCAGTGGGACCAAATTTGTCCTTCATCTTTTCTTTCATATATCAAATCTGCAAATCTGATGTCACAAAACCGTAAAGGTGGAAGAATAAGTACTTCAGGCCTCGTCTTTGAGTTTGAACAAGTCTACACTCCAACGCAGGGGGTATTTGTAGACATTGAAATTTTGTGGGACTCTACAAGATGTGTTCAATTTGAGTTGGACTCTACAAAGTGTTCAATTCCAATTAGTATTCTTGGATGCTACTCAACTCTAAACCGTAGTTCATGCCTATATAAAGGGTACTATATTCCCTTGAAAAGACATCTCGAATATCCCATAAATTATGTGATATTCATAGATCAACATGTTCAATATTTAATGTTAGTGAAAAATTACAAAATAATAAAATTGCAAGATTACAATTGAAAAATAAAATGAAGAAACAAAAATCTATTCAGGCTGAGGTGCGGATATCTCGCTTTCTTTAAGGAGATTCAAGCCCATTGCAACAAATGTTTTTCACCGGTCCAACAGTAGTCCTCTTTGACTTGTCCCCACCAGGATACAACAGTCTTCACAAAGTATAATTCAACAACTCTGGACAAGTTGAGTCCAAAGCTCCACAAAAAAAACACCTCCCTTCAACTAATAAGAACTCTATTTTTGACAAACTTTAGGCATTCTATATTTTCCTTGTGTGTTGTATGTAACAAACCAAATGAAGACCACCGTTATTTATACTAGAAGAAGTCTTCCTAGAAATAAATAGGAAGATAATGGAGTGGTAAATAGTGAAGATAAATGGCCTTAGGAGTTACATAAGTTACAAGATATAATGGAGGAAGAATAATGGAGAAGTAATGGCAAAGGCCACCAACGGTTAAGAGCTACTTCAATAATTGGAATTGTAACATAACAGACAGTAACTCCAAATGGAGTAAAGCAGCACTAAGTGCCACTACGGCCAAAAGCCATTACTCCCCACGTTCTGCAAATGAAAGTCAACAAATGTATGCAAAGGTAGGAATGAAACTGCCCACTTACTGCTGAAACAATCAACATTCTTCTTAACTCCAAAATAAAGCAAACTAATATATTAAAATATTAATATTAAAATGCTAACAAACCAACAATCTCCCACTCATTTTAATATTAGATAAGAGAGTCCATCAGCTGAAGGAAGATTACTATGCATAACGAAGGTGTGCTATACATTGAACCTCCACTTAGTGAAACAATAACTTTTACGCCAGAGTCGTAGTGGTCTCAGACTTGAACTATGACTGCTTAAAGGAAATAAAATATCACTGCTCACACATAATAATCAAGGTGTTGACATGAGCTTTAAAAGCCAAGACGTTATGGCCATGTGCTATCTCGGTTTCATGAGTGCTTTTGAGAATAAGAAAAATTCTCATAGAAAGTGGCCTACTTCCACACATCACATAGGTGAAATCTGTCGAGAGTGCTCTTGTAAGCTTAAACTCCACCCATACGGGCTATAGTTATTCATTAAGAGTTTTGTCAACTCAACCTTCACAAATCACTACAGGAAACAATGCACTCACATCATAGGGAGGGAATACAAAGATAGTGCATTTTTCACAACAAGTCATCATATGATTAGTTTTTCCCTTTGAACCTGGTTGTAGGATCTCTAGTCCCCAGGTTGGGGTTCCTCATATATGACTCAAGGATATATAGGCTTCAATCTCATCCCCCTCGATGTGCTCCAGACCTTTTCTCTTGTTAAGGCCTTAGTAAGAGGATCTGCAAGATTATCACAAGATTTGACATAATCAACATTAATGGTACCATTTGTCAAATACGATCTTACATTACTATGCTTCCTCCTTATAGGTCTGGATTTACCATTGTAATAACGGTTTTGAACTCTACCAATCGCAGTAGTGCTATCACGATGAATTAAAATATGAGGAATTGGTTTTCAAAATAAGGTATTTGAAACAATAAATCTCTTAACTAATTCGCTTCCTCACTAGCTGAAGCTAAAACAATTAGTTCAGCCTCCATGGTAGAGTTAGCAATTATAGTTTGCTTTTTTTATCTCCAACAAATAGCACCACCACCTAAAGTAAAGACATAACCGGTGGTAGAACACGAATCACCTGATAATGTGTTCCAATCTTCATCACAAAAGCCTTCGAGTACAACAAGATATTTTTTATAGAATAAACCACAATTTTTTGTTCCAATTAAATATCTCATAACTCTTGTTATAGCATGCCAATGTTCATTACCTGGCTTGCTTGTAAACCTGCCAAGTACTCCTACTGCATATGCAATATCAGGACTGGTGCAATCAGTCACATATCTCAAACTTACGATTATGCTGGCATATTACTTTTGATTTATTACATCATTTTCACTTTCAACAGGAAATAAGTGAACACTTGAATCAAAAGGAGTAGCAACATGCTTGCAATCAAGAAAGTTATATTTTTTCAAAATTTTCTCAACATAATGTGACTGATCAAGAAAAATTCCATCACATGTTCTTGTTATTTTTATACCAAGAATAAAATTTGCCTCACCAAGATCTTTCATATTAAAATGACTTCTAAGAATATTTTTAGTTTCATCAATAACATTCATGTTAGAGCCAAAGATCAACAAATCATCAACATATAGGCAAATAATCACATGTGAATTATTCCAAGACTTATGATATATGCACTTATGACACTCATTTGTTTTAAAATCCTTTTCAATCATGCATGAATCAAATTTTTCATGCCATTGCTTTGGTGCCTGTTTCAAGCCATATAGGGATTTAGTAAGTTTACACACTTTGCTTTCTTGACCTGCTTCAACAAAAGACTCGGGTTGTTCCATACAAATTTTCTCATTTAGGTCTCCATTTAAAAAATTAGTTTTTACATCCATTTGATGAATTTGCAAATAAAAAATTGCAGCCATAGCAATTAAAAGTCTTATGGATGTAATTCTTGTTACCGGTGAAAAAGTATCAAAAAATTATAGGCCTTCTAGTTGTTTAAAACCTTTTGCAACTATTCTAGCCTTATATTTATCAATAGATCCATCCAATTTCAACTTTTTTCGTAAGATCCATTTGCAACCAATAGTTTTACAACCCGGTGGTAAATCAACCAACTTCCAAGTTTTATAAGAAATCAGTGATCCCATTTTATCATTTACAGCCTCATTCCAAAAAATAGAGTCATGTGAAGATAAAACTTCTTTCAAAGTGAGAGGGTCATCTCCAACATTAAACACATAAAAATCAGGACCAAAATCTTTTTCTACTCTAGCTCTTTTACTTCTTCTTAACTCAAAATCACCAATTTCTTTATTTTTCAAAGTAGAAGTAGAAGAACTAGGTAGTGACAAAATATTTTGTTCAATCCTTTGACCCCCACTATTTTTAGAATTAAAAGAGAATTTATTTTCATGAAAAATAGCATCACCCGATTATATCGCAATATTATCTTCAAGATTAAAAAATCTATAGGCTGTACTATTTGAAGCATAACCAAGAAAAGCACAAGTAGTAACTTTCTTATCCAACTTTGTAATCTTGGGATCCATTAGCCTCACAAAGGCTAGATATCCCAAACTTGGCTTGTAACCTTTCCACAATTCAAAATGTGTTAATTTAGACTTTTTATGAGACACACGATTCAACACATAACAAGCCGTCAAAATAGCTTCACCCCAAAAATTTAAAGGTGCATGTGACTTAATAAGCATGTCATTAGTCAATTCAACCAAAGTTCTATTTTTCCTTTCCACTACTCCATTAGATGAAGGAGAGTAAGGAGGAGTAGTTTCATGAATTATTCCCAATGATCTAACAAAAAAATTAAATTCATTTTACTCAAATTCACGGCCTCTATCACTTCTAATTCTTTGTATTTTTCTACCAAACTGATTTTCAACTTCATGGAGATAAGTTTTAAAAGTTTCAAAAGTATCACTTTTATTTTTCATCAAGTAAACATATGCAAACTTAGAAAAATCATCAATGAAAGTGATAAAATATCTATTACCTCCACGAGTTAAAATTCCATCAAGTTCACAAATATCACAATGAACTAATTCTAACAAATCAGTTTTTCTTTCAACTTGAAAATGAGACATTTTGTGATTTTGACTTTACTACAAGCCTCACACTTTTCAAAATTCTTTTTAATCATTGGGATTAATCCCAAACTACTCATGATTCCAACATATTGATCATTAATATGACACAAACGAGCATGCCAAAAATTAGTAGAAGAAAACATATAAACAAAAGTAGAAGCTTTATTCACTTCAATATTCTATTTGAACATCCCATCACAAGCATAACCCTTTTCCACAAAAATATCCATCTTCACAATTACATATTGATCAGATTCAATAATCTGTTTAAAGTTTGCTTTATTAAGAAGAAAACTAGATATCAATTTTTTTTCTCATGGAAGGAGTACAGAGTACATTTTTCAAAGTTAATACCCTTCCGGAAGTAAAACACAATTCGACATCTCCCGTTCCAAGCACTTGAGTTGTGATGCTGCTTTCTTCTTTTTGTAAATGTGCATCTTGGCCCCTTGCCTCTTCACCATCGTACTTTTCCACTTTCTCATGATGAAAAATAAGTTCATCATCATCCATGGAGGTGTCATCAACTTTATTAGTATTCTTCTCAGTTAACACATAAGAAAGATTGAGAAGACTTAAGTAGAAAAGTAATTTATCCTTCCATCTTTTGAAATGGTTACCATTGAACCGAAATGGCTTGTTAAGGTCTCCATCTTGACATCCGTAGTTTTTTCAATTGTAGCCATTCTAAGTCTCCTTAAAATTGTTATTGAAAAATTATAAAATAATAAAATTGCAAGATTACAATTGAAATATGCCATTGAAGTCACTCAAAGTCATACATCAACTAAGAAAGCATATTACACTAATATTACATCCAAACCAAAGTAAAATCCCCAAAAAATTTCAGAAAATCGAATGACAATCGACCCTAAAATCAAACAGATACACGCGAGAAAATGAAAAAGATCAGAACTAACGCAAAAGGCAAGAACTTACAACGAAAATCAGAGTGGAACTGAGCTTCAACTGAGCGAAGGTTTGGAGGAAAATCACAGACGAACGTCGCGGAGAGGAGAAGAGAAGAGGAGAAGAGGAGAAGTGTAAAAGTAGCGAAGGTTTGAAAAATTTCGCCGGAGTTAGGACTATTCTTAGTTTAAGGTGAGTCATTTGCCACGTGGAATATAATATCATACGTGGATTATTATTTTTTTCTTTTTGGCCAACGTGTACGTGTTTGTGCAACACGCTCCATACCACATCAAAAAAAGTGTTTAAAATGTTGGGTTTGGATGGGTTCAGGGGTCCAGATGACAAAAGATTAAGTAAAAGGGTTCACAATACAAACAACTACAAGTACAAGGGTCCACCAGACCATTCTTCCTTTAAGTAACCAAAAGAAGTTCTTTCTCACCAATAGGATTTGTGCGCTCTTTGATCAATGGTATTTTTTGAGGCATTCAATGTGGGCTCGCAGGAGTCGTTTGCTCGCTAGAGTTACGTAAATATTAGTAACAAATGAACTAGTTATGAGAAAATTTATGTATTATTTTATGTAATATTAGTTAGATAGGAATTAGTTATTTCATTTTTTATTCTACAAAAAAAGTATACAAAAATTACTTCATAACTTATCCATATATTTGTTATACAGATTTCAAAATTACCAATCAAATGCCGTATAACCAAATACCAAATATACTATTAGTTAAAAACTCTAATACATATATAATACTTCTTGTAACCATACCAAACGACCTCAGAACTTGCGCACACACAATACAACATATAAATACGGAGAAAAGACGCCGTAATATCTAATCGGACGTACAGTGCAGTAGGGCACATAAATTCTCTCAAATAATTCTCTCAAAAGTCTACTTTTAGTGCAATTTCTTTGTTATTCCATTTTTATTTGTTTGTTGTAGGCTACTTAAAACCCGGCAAAGGCATTTGTAATCCTCTGAAATTTATTAAATATAAATTTATAAAATAATTCGAATTATATTAAATTCATAAATATATTAGTTTAAAAAAATATTATGAATTAATATAATTGAGTTAATTATTATTTAAGTCCAATAGATATAGATATCAATTAAGCTCTTGAATTCAAGTATAGGTGAAGTCAGGATCAAGATAAAGTTCAGTAACAAATTCAAAATTCACGATCAAGCTCAAAAACCCTTAAATTTATATCTCAAAAGACGAATTAGAGGAATAATAGAGATAGTAACACTCATATTCTAAATTCAATAAATACGATTATTTTGCATTATTTTCCGGTCTTGGTTACTGTTTTCTCGACACGAATTTTATCAGTTATTGGTTTATTGATTATTGATCGTTATTGGTTCAGTTATCGATTTAACCGTTAAGATTTGATACAAAAAATCATTGAAAACCACTTAGAAAGAAGGTGACAGACCAAATGAACCATACACAGTTGATAGATTGCATCTTTGCTCAAAAACGATATTGTCACATTGTAGAATACCCGAGAGTTTGAGACATAAAGAAATAAAAGCATGAAACTAAACTCTAAGTCAAAGACTTTATATACCAAATAGTATAAATATAATTATTTAATTTATTACTGGGTTATCGGTTAATCCGTTAATAAAAGATCTTATCATATTAAGAATCGATAACCCGATAATAAAAAAAATAAAACTGTTATAGAAACAACTAAACCAATAAACTAGTCCATTAACAATAAATCATAAAAAATATTTGTTAGGATTATCGGTTCTAATTCGATTGCCTATGCAACAATAGATAATGAGTAGTAGGAAATGGGTCAAGCCCAATCAATCTGTCATGTTCTTCTCTTTCTATTTTTTATGTGTTGGATTGTAATGACCGATTGCTAACATTTGTTTTATTATATCATAATACATAAATGTTACTTTTAACTTGACTTTATTTCATATTTATGTCTTTTTATTTTGGGTGTGCACAAGTAGACACTTAAACTTGTATAAAGTTGAACAAGTAGATACATGAGTCTTATATAGCATAATATACGTAGGACACCATATAGAATACATATTGTCATGTAGAATGACACAGAGGACGTGTGTGTCTATTTATTCAAATTTATATTAGTTTAAGTGTCTATTTATGCACACCCAAAGTTGAAGGGTATAAATGTGAAATGAGACTAAACTATAGGACATATTCATGTATTATACCATTATTAGTTGTTAACTTAGATGGACCTCAAAACGAGAATGTGAATCCTTAGTCTCCAAAGCTAACTAGTTTAGTTTTTATTGATTTATCAAATGATTATGAATTGAGTTAACTTGACATCACCAATGATGTCTGGAGATAATATCTTATATGGTCACTCGACTTTGAATAGTTTACTTAGAAAGTCACTCAACTTAGAGTATCACTTAGAAAGTCACTCAATTTTGTTTTACAACTCAAAAGTCACTCAGCTATTGATATTTCATATAGAAAGTTACTAAACTACGGGTCTTTTACTTAGAAAGTCTCCCAACTATTGATGTTTCTCTTAGAAAATTTCTCAACCAATTTAATTAATTTTTTCATTAACTTTTTATTTTAAAACTATTTTAAAAGAAATAATAAGATAGTCATTTAAATTATTTATTATTTTAACACTCAATAGTAACACCTACCATTGTATTCGCAAATTAAAATCTATATGAATCTCTCGACCCGTTCACAAAAATCAGTGGTACTTCGAATGTTGGATGTACTTAACAATCGATGAAATAGCCATCGTCCCATGCCATATTAAAATACTCATGCACATTATAGTCTTCAAATTAAATTCAACAAAATAATTGGAATACGTCAATAAGATAATTAAAATGGATACTTTTTAAAAAACAAATAGCTTAAAATAAAAATTAGATCTCAACAAAAAATAATAGAAAATTATTTAAATTAGTTGAATGACTACTCTAGATGTTTGAGTTAATTCAATTCGAAGATTTTAAGGTATAAAAGAAAAGTTCCAGTTTGGATTTGTAAAAGGTTCGAAATAGATTCTATCATAGAGAAAACTATATAAATCTCACTAGTTTAAATCTTAATTACTAGGATTCATAATAATTTTGAATATTAATTTTTGTACCATATTTTGTTCTTTGGATACATGTACCCGACGATTTAAAAAAAATGAGATACATGTTTTATTCATTTGAATTAGATAGTTGTAACTAATTTCCTTAATTAAAAGAGTAATTGAGGAGTAATTGACTACTCTAACAAAATTTTAAAATACATGAATAATTAATTCTAAAAATTTAAATTAATCAAATCCCTAAATATAAGGCAAAAATCAAGGAGTGTATTTATGTTTAATTGATTTCATTTTATTACTGAAATAACAAATTCATTAATATTATTAATAAAAGACAAAAGCATGTATATCATGGTTATGTGATTTGATTAGTTTCATTTTATTACTCTTAAAATAATAAATTCATCAATTTAATATATTTATTATCAATATATAATGTATCGAACAAACTAAACACTTAGGTACATATGTGTACAGTTGCACTTGCACATATACATTTATATGTGTAACGACCCGAACCGTCGTTATTTAGGAAAGGAAAAACGTCGGGAGAACTGGGCCCATCAGCCCGCCAGAGCGAGACAGATGCTGCTAGGCCGATGGCACTCCAGCGGGATAGGGAGTGCCAGAGCGGGATAGTCAGGGCGAACTTAAATGACGCTAAGCCTTATTTTCTCCTTTTTCTCAAAACACCAAAAACAGGCGAGGATCACCCCAAAAACCCTCAAAAGGCAGCTCTAGGCTTGGGAAGGAAAGAGAAAGAGATTTCTAGCGCGAGGTTGAAGATAGCTTACGAATTTCCGGCCAAATCCACCGTCTCGTCGTCCGGAGGCAAGGATTGGAGCTAAGATCCCGTGCAGCTGCTTGTCTCCCAGGTAGACTAGATTTATTTAATTAAGTAGCCTTAAATCTGTGTTTACTGCGTAGTATATTGTTAATTGGTGGTAGAATTCATGCGTAGGCCTACGGATATGGAAACATGGATGATTATATATATACTATCAGTTGTTGAATAAGATGGACACTGTAGAAGGAAACCTTGTCCTGTGGGATAGGTCTTGAGGATGTTTTGACTTCTAGTTTTGTGTTATGCATGCTTATTATTGGTCCCATGTTATGTGTACATGAATGAGGCTAGAGAAACGTGAACTGAACTCACGGAAACGACTAATTATGAATAATTACATGCCATAAACCTATCACTTGATTGTATGATTTGAGTATTGTTTATTATGAATATGATTGTGATTATGCTGATTGGATCGGGTGTCACGTTCTGATACATATATTGGATCAGGTGTCTTGTAACGACACATCTATTGGATCGGGTGTCACGTTCCGATACACTAACAGTTTGGGTGTGGGTTCCATGAGAGAACCATTGGTGACTACTATGTTCATATATGTAGGGAGTTAGTATGGTGCTCCTGAATGATAATTGAATTATGCATTCTGTATATGTGCATTTTACCATGTTGTGTTTACTTGTAACATATCTCGTTATTGAATGAACTGTGAATGGTCGGGCCCCACCGGGATGTGGTATGATAAGTAGGGACTGAGGTTCCAAGTGTCATTATGTATTACTTAGAGAGGATGTCTGTGTTCTTAAAAGTGGAGAAGTGGGGAGGTGTTTGTGTCGTAAATGTTAAGTGGCTAGGTCTTACCTGGGAAGGAGATTCGTATTGAAACGGTTAGCGAGCCTTCACAACATGTACTATGGGGTAAAGGGTTGAGTGGTGATGTGGAATAAATAAAGGTGTGTCGTGAGGGGTTGACCAAATTGGTAGTGATGGTATTTGGGGTCTCCTCTATGAGATATGATGGCTAAGTCATGATCAAGAGCGGAGCGAGTAAGGGGTTAAAGTCAAGTATACTAGTGGGATTTAAGGTGTTTGGAAATGGTAAGGGCAAGAGGATAAGGTTGAAGGGTATACAGTTTTATTGCATGTTTCCTGCTAGTCAATTTCTTTATATTATGCGATGGGTATCGGGTTGATCGATGATGCCTACCAGTACATGTGGTTTGTACTGATACTATTCTTGCTATGTATTTTTGGCATAGTCTGGTTGCAGGGTCAGTGATGTTTCATAGGTGAAGACGAAGACAATCTCCAACAACTCCTATTTTCCTTCCATGTGGTGGGAGCTGCGTCATTTGTATTATGTTACATGTCTTGTAAATCTTAGAAGCTCTTGTATCTGTTTAGACTAGATCCCTGTGGTGTTAATTACTTTACAAGTCTTAACTTGAATCGTTGAAAAAACTCTTTTCTTTTGTAAAAATCTCATGAATGTTATTTTATCTCCAAATTTCTTAATCTTCCGCATGTCTTTAACTGTTTGGGAATCGAGGGTTATCCTACTTAGGTGTTAGAGTAGGTGCCCGCACCACCCGATGGATTGGGTCATGACAATATGTATCATGAACACAGACTATAGACTTTGATCAGATAGACACAAATACATTCAGACGTATCATGAAGACATATTAATCTCTTATTCCATATGAACAAGTAGACTATGATACATGGGCGCACAAGTACGTTCATATGAATCATAAAAGTATCTAGTATTAATTTTACGTATTTGTTATATGTATCTAATATTAAGTTCATGTATCTATTTATATGATCTAGTATTAATTCATGTATCTATTTATAATTTGATGTATCAAGTATCAAATTCATATGTTATATCCAAAACTATGTATCTCTGATACATGGTAAGTAGATACATTTTATTATGTGTATCTAAATATGAAATGTAACTGAAACGCATGAATTTAGGAACAATAATGACTATAGGGTATTTGTAGTATCATTAATCTAAAAAAGTAAAACAAAATTAAAATTCTTCCTTTTTTTTGGCATCTCAAATTTGTTTTCATAGATACATATAATCTTAACTCAAATACATGAACTATTAACTAGATATATGGATAATTATTTTTTAGATACATGTACACCTAATACCCTTTGTTTATCAGTGCCACCTCCGTTGCTCGTTTCCTCGCAATCATGAAATCGTCATCTTTGATAAAAACTCCACCAAACTAGCAGGAAACTTTTCGTTCTTCGTTGTGCTCTTCTCCTCACCATCAAAAACTTAGCGAGCCATCTAAACCCCAACAATACTATTTTGGACAATAACAGTGAAAAATAGGGCTAAGTAACTAATAGATGTGTATAACTTTCAAAAATCGAAAGTGAAAAAATTGAACTATATCTCAAATATATGACTTTGAATGATGATTGAATAGTTACGAACATCTATATATAGTGTTGTTGTTCCAAAATTGATTTTCAGAGCTTTAATGGAGAAATCGTGTTGGGGAGGATGAATGAAGCTAGTTATTGATGATGAAGGATAAAATTGTAACGACCGATTCCCGTTGTTATAGAAAAGCCAACGAGGAAAATTTTGTGCCGGAAAACTTTTTCGTAGTAACTTGAAATTTCCCAACCTAGTTCAAATTTGGACGAAATCGAAGTCAGGAAGGTCTAGGGAAATCTGGTAAAAATTGGGTGATCTAATTATGATTTTGATCACATGAGTAGATAGCTAAGACATTAATGAACCCGTACGACTTTACAGAATTGAATTTGGGCAAGTAGAACTCTCGAAACTGATCTTAGCGTGAATGGGTAGCTTATGAGTGTTATGGGATGAAGGTGTGTTGTGAAATAGGGGTTTGAGACTCTAATTACGACGTTCTATCTCCGCGCAAGCAGCCAGGGCAGGGACGTTGTGGCGGGATGGGTGCCTCCATAGTGGGCCAATTGCGACTTAAGTCGAAAATAAACCTAAAAACTATTTTATTCTGCACTTTTTGAATTTGAGAGCTAGGAGACGACCCCGAGTGTTTTCTTGACCATTTTTCACCATTCTTGAGGCTAAAGGTAAGATTTTAACTCCCCGAATCTATATTTTAATCCGTAGAATGTAATCTAGCGGGTAATTATCGATGGGGGGGTTTGATTTGCAAATTATGGTGAAGAAGCTCTAATATGGGTATGAGGATCAAAGGTTTGACGTAGGATTGATATTATTGTTTATAATTCGGGTAATTAGGTATTGTTTATTGATCCTCGCACTATTATAATTGTTTGTAGACTAGGAACAAACGGAACGAATCCGGAAAGGAAAGAATCAAATTTCTTAGGGGATTCAAGCTTGTTTCGAGGTAGGTGATGGTTGTGATTTCATGTTGTGTGATGTATGCTTGTTCTTGTTTCATTATAATACATGTATGTATGCGAATGTTGCATTATTGATCGCACTAATTATAAATGAAGATAGATAAATGATAAATGCCATGAATCATGACTTGATTGTATGATTATGAAAATGTACTTTGTGATTGTGACTTGTTGAATGAATCGGGTGTTGCGTTCCAACACACTAACTTGGATCGGTTGCCACGTTCCGGCATAAATATGGGATTGGTTGCCACGTTTCGGTATAAACATTGGATCGGATACCATGTTCTGGTACAGTAACAGTTTGGGTTTGGGTTCCATGAGAGGACCATTGACTTGACATAATTGTATATCTTAAAAATTGTGAAATGCTCAGTTGTTCGTAAGTGATGTTGATATTGTATATGTTCGGTGTATGCATGTTATTGTTATGTTTTATTGACTTATGTATGTTGCACTTATTGGGATAGCCGTGTGATCCTACCAGTACACTGTGGTTGTGTACTGATACTGCACTTGCTCTTTTCTTGTTGAGTACAGGGCATCTTCCGGCGGCTATTGACAGGCCTCGTTTAGAAGATCGGTGATCATTCTAATTCAAGGGTGAGCCAATTATTCTGGGCTGCCATGAACTCTCTTTTGTTTAAGTCCACATTTTCGGACTTAGACTCTCTAGTTAGTTATTCTTATGTTTGTTTGAGGTTGTACCCCTTCTTGTTTAGACTTAGTGAACTTTAGATGTTTTGATACATTGACTTTCAGGTTCTAGGTATTACTTCCGCATTTGTTTTGGTTGTTAGACTTTGTTTGGAGTTTATGGGAACTCCTTATTCCTTTCCTTAGCATTTATACCAGCTTTCGTAACTTTAAATGTCTTAGTTTTGATTAAGTTATGTAGTTCTTTGGTTAGATAATTAGCATTAATGGTTCTCCTAACGGAGGGTTAGTGTGGGTGTCAATCACGATAGACTGAGTCATGATAAAGTTGGTATCAGAGCCTCAGTTTGTTAATCTCGATGTACCAAAACGAGTTTAGTAGAGTCTTGCGGAGGTACGAAGACGTTTGTACTTTTCTTTGAGAGACTATAGGACTTTAGGAAATCTCTCTATTTTATCTTGTCTCCTTTCGTGCTATAATGTGATTCCAATTGGTATCTAACCTCCTTCACTTTTGTGTCCTAAGATGGTTAACACTAGGTTCAACGGCGTCAGACCCGTAGCTCCTGTCAATACTCCAGCCAAGGAATCTGCAGTGAGAGGTCACGATTGAGGAAGGGGTAGAAGAAGAGCTAGGGTAGAGGCTGAGGAAAGGTGGCGCTTACTATGGATGGAGCACCGGTTGGAGATGCTCCGAGAAATGAGGCCCCTCCTGCGCACCATGAAGAGATAAATGAGAATGTTAAGGTTGAGGATGAGGAGAATGTTGGACAAGAGAAAGAGTTGTACGCTGAGACTACATGTATTCCTCACTTAAACCCAGTGTTAGCTCAACAAATCATGTCATTCTTGAAAGAATTGGTTGGTCTTGGAGTGCTTCTCTCTGTTCAAGCAACTCAAGCTCCCGCCAATCCCCCTATTGCTATCACTATCTCCAAGGTGGGTGGAACTATAAGTAATGATGTTTTCTTCTATCCTTTGTTGGGTTCTGTTATGACTGGTAATGAGATTGAGATGTTGACTAAGTTCTTGAAGTTGAAACCACATTTGTTCCATGGTTCCGAGAGTGAGGATGCATATGAGTTCATCCTAGATTGCTATGAGAGACTTCATACGTTGGGAATTGTCCATCAGCATGGAGTTGAGTTTGTGACTTTTCAGCTTCAAGTGAGGCTAAGCAGTGGTGGAAAGCTTATGTTGAATGGAGATCTTCAGTTTTACCTCCACTCACTTAGACCAATTTCATGCTCTGTTCTTGGAGAAGTATGTCCCCCGAACTTTGAGAGATCGTAAGAAAGATGAGTTCATGGCTTTGGAGCAAGGTGGTATGTCTATGGCTTCTTATGATGACAAGTTCCATGACTTGTTAGATGTGCTACACAATTGGTGACTACTGAGAAAGAGGGGATCTATTTATTTATTAAGGGACTAAATTCTGAGTTGCAAGTATTGTCTGTTCATATGACCTCTGCAGAGAAAAGCGTCAATGAGGTAACAAACTTTGTGAAGAAAGTGGAAGGGGTGAGTCGAGACAGTCAGGCTAAGGCATTGGTTAAGAAAGCCAAGAATTTTGGCAACTTTTATGGTTCTTACTCCAGAGGTTCGGGAAGGCGGACACCTGCAGCTGGCCAATTCAGTCCGCTATGCCTGCTTCTACAGGTAATTACTCCGGAACTCCACCTCAAAATTTGATTCAGGATAGCCAGGAAATCGTACCTTCAACGGGCAACGTACCATCTTTTGAGCATACTTGTTATAACTGTGGAGAACCTAGGCAGATGAAGAGAGATTGTCCCCACCCATGCATGTTGGATTACGTGCAACAGCACTTTAGAGCAGTGGCACCCATGGAAAATGGTAATAATGGTCGAGGGTGTCCACAAAGTGGGTGAGGAGGAAATCAACGAGGCCACAGAGGTAGGAGAAATGGTAACACAGGTAGAGGTGCAGTACAACCAGGCAGGGAAGTAGCCCGTCAAGATGACATGGCTCAGTGTTATGTCTTTCCGGGCAAGACCGAGACTGAGGTGTCTGACGCAGTGATCACATGTACTATTATTACCTGTGACCAGATGACTAATGTGTTATTTGATTTGTGTTCTACTTATTCTTATGTATCTGTGCGATTTGCCTCAGAATTTTCTATGATTTGTGATATACTTGATGCCCCCATCCTTGTTTCTACCCCGGTTGGAAAGTCTGTCATAGTCACCCATGTCTATTGTGTTTGTCCTATTTTGTTTATGGGTTTCCAAACTTGGGTTGATTTAGTGATTTTGGATATGACGAACTTTGATATAATCTTAGGCACGACTTGGTTGTCCCCCTATTATGTTGTGCTTAATTGTAATACTAAGTTTGTAACTCTAGAAATTCCTCAAAGAGGGAAAAGTTAGAGTGGGAATGGGTGTACAAGCCTAAGCAAGCTAAGATCATATCCTCCATTCGGGCTAGGAAACTGGCAAGGCATGGTTGTTTGGCTTATTTGGCTCATATTTGGGATGTTGAGGTTGAGTCTCCATCAATTGAGTCTATTCTTGTGGTGTCAGAATTTAGAGAAGTGTTTCCTAATGATTTGCATGGTATGCCTTCGAATAGAGATATAGATTTCTACAATGATTTAGAACCTGCTACTCGTCCCATTTCCATCCTCCCTATCGCATGGCCTCGATAGAATTAAGAGAGCTTAAGGCTCAAATCCAAGAGCTTCTTGATAAAGGATTCATTCAACCTAGTGCTTCCTTGTGCGGTGCTCTAGTTTTGTTTGTTAAGAAAAATGATGGTAGCATGAGGATGTGTATAGATTACCGGCAATTGAATAGGGTCACCCTTCGAAACAAGTACCCATTGCCTCAAATAGATGATTTTTTTTACCAATTGCAAGGTGCATTAGTTTTCTTGAAGATTGATCTAAGGTCTGGTTACCATCAGTTAATGATTAGACCTGGAGATGTGCCCAAGACAGCGTTTAGAACCCGTTGTGGGAACTACGAGTTCCTAGTTATGTCTTTTGGTTTGACTAATGCGCCTGCAGCTTTCATGAGTTTGATAAATGGGGTTTTCAAACCCTTTCTCGATTCGTTCGTTATAGTCTTCATTGATGACATTTTGATCTATTCGAAAAGTGAGGAAGAGCATGCCGACCATCTTCGTATTGTTCTGGGTGTTCTTGGGAAATAAAAGTTGTATGCTAAATTTTCTAAGTGTGAATTTTGGTTGACTTCGATTGCATTTTTAGGGCATGTAGTTTCAAAAGAAGGGGTACTGATAGATCTCCAAAAAATTGAGGCGGTTAAGAATTGGGTTCGACCTAGCTCTGTGACGGAAGTTAGGAGTTTTGTCGGGCTCGCTAGCTTTTATCATCGATTTGTGAAGAACTTTGCTTCTATTGCCACTCATTTGACAAATTTGAACAAAAAAGAGATACCATTTGAATGGACTGAAAAATGTGAGGAGAGCTTTCGAAAGATCCAGACTCTTTTGACCACCGCATCTATTCTAGCACTACTCGTTAAAGGTAATGATTTAATAGTTGATTGTGATGCTTCACATTCGGATTTGGATGCTGTGTTAATGCATGATAAAAATGTTATAGCTTATGCATCGCGACAGTTAAAGGTGCATGAGAGAAATTATCCAACACATGATTTGGAGTTGGCAGCAGTAGTGTTTGCTTTTAAGATTTGGCGGTATTACCTTTATAGCGTTAAGTGTGAAATGTTTACTGATCATCGTAGTTTGCAACATGTGTTCACTCAGAAGGATCTGAATTTGAGACATAGAAGGTGGATGGAGCTACTTAAGGATTATGATGTCACCATCCAATACCATCCGGGTAAGGCTAATGTAGTGGCAGACGCTTTGAGTCGAAAATCGGTGAGTATGGATAGTCTAGCTTGCTTGAGTGTAACCAAGCAACCTTTGGCTAAGGAAATTCAGACCTTGGAGTCTAAGTTCATGCAGTTGGGCATCTCAAAAAGAAGTGGGGTGTTAGCTAGCATTGAAGTAAGGGTCACGTTCATTGAGGACATCAAGGCCAAACAGTTTGAGGATGAAAATTTGAATGAACTTAAGAAAAAGACTGTGATTGGTAAGGCACAAGAGACAACTCCTGATGCAGAAGGTGTGCTCAATTTTAAATGAAGAATTTGTGTTCCTCGAGTTGATGACTTGATTCAGAATTTGTTGATGGAGTCTCATGGTTCGCGATATTCCATTCATCGGGGCTTGACCAAGATATACCGAGATTTGAAGCGAATTTATTGGTGATCGGGCATGAAGAAGGATATAGCGGCGTTTGTGGCTAACTGTCAAAATTGCCAACAAGTAAAGTATGAACATCAAAGGCCTGCATGTTTGCTTCAAAGAATGCCAATTCCAGAATGGAAGTGGGAAATGATAGCTCTGGACTTCGTGGTTGGTCTTTCCAAGACTTTGGGGAAGTTTGATTCTATTTGGGTAATGGTTGACAGATTGACTAAATCATCCCATTTTATTCCAGTAAAAATATATTATAATGCTGAACAATTGGCTAAGGTTTATGTGAATGAGATAGTTAGGTTGCATAGGGTACCCCTCTCTATCATCTCAGACTGTGGTACCCAATTCACATCCAAGTTTTGGAGGAAGTTACATGATGAATTGGGTACACAACTCACTTTTAGTACCTCTTTCCATCTACAGACGGATGGGCAGTCGGAGAGGACCATTCAAGTGTTAGAAAACATGTTGAGGGCATAAGTGATTGATTTCGGAGGGCATTGGGATAAGTTCTTACCTTTGTGTGAGTTCTTCTATAATAATAGTTACCACTCCAGCATAGATATTGTTGACACCCAATTTTGGACTTCCACAATGTAAATTAATCATCGAGCTTCTTAAATTCCAAACGATTTGAAATAATTGACTTTATAAAATTTTAAGTACTTTTCAAATCATTTTAGGTGATTCTGTCATTTTTACGATTTTTAAACTAATATATATATTCTAGTTAATTTTGTATGTATTTATGAATATTCGAAAATCATCTCAAAAATATTTTTTACATTTTTAGTTAAATATTTTAGTTATAGTTATAATTTTGAGTTAATTAGTTTTTAATTAAACTAATTATTTTATAATAGAAATAATTATTACATTTCGTTAAGATTAAAAAGCTCGTTAATTAATTAGTGTTAATTCATCTTATTTAAATTTTAACCGAATTTACTAATTAAATTTAATTCGGCTAATTTCTTAACCACACATGGCAAGTTGATCCTATTACCAATCTAAACCCAATTCAAAATCAATTTTGGGCCCAATTTCCTCCAATCCATTCCAACAAAGCAATACAATGCCATCAGTAATATGAGACCCATCCTCAACATTCAGCAGTCTAATTCCATTCCAATTCATCCGACCCAAGCCCATTTCTTCGCCCAAAATTATTCACTCTTTCGTTCCTCTATTCATGCGAGAACAACAACAGCAAACGTGTACAAACAACGCAGCAGCAATAGCCATACCCTACGACCCCTATACTTGTCTTCTTCACGTGACCAAGACGAAATCAAGATGCTCCAGTCCGGCAAAACCAGAAAAGCTGTGAATCCATAACCCTCGCATGCAGCGTCCAACCACCCTCACGTCCCTTTTCCCCTTTTTCTGGGATTTTCTGAATTCCTTCGCTGTTGCCTCGAAAAGAAACAGGCAGATTCAAATTCAAACGAATTTTACCCCCTAAATCACCTTAACTTCCCCTATAAATGATCCTTTACATTCAAGTGATGAAAAAGAGAAAAAAAGTTTGGAAATTAGATTTTGAAATGTTTTAAAACTTGGTTCTTTGACGATATTCATTTTACACGCAAGAAATTTTAAAACGATTCTCTGATCTTATATTTTGAGAAGTTCGCTGCTTAGATTCTGCCTGAAAATTCTTGGTTTGCTGTTCGTATTCGAATTGCGTGGTAAAAGAATCGCCGCTCTCAAAGCACGTTATTGTCCCACTCGCGGCTCCGAAAAAGGTATACTTCTTCATTTTTGCGAACTTTCCTATTCTAACTGTAATTTACTGTTTGATGTGGCTGATTAAATTTTACTTTACTCGTCTATATCTTAATTTTTCACCCTTAGTAGAGTAGTATTGGCTTGTTTCATCGTTTATTCCTGTTAACTTCCAGTAAAAGATGGAATTCATGTTACTTTAAGTTGTTATTTTTTTTCGTTTTCAACCATGATTAGAATGTGTATGTAGGTCGATTTCCATTTGTTACTATTTTCATTATATTAGCTCTTATAACACTGTTGTGGTTGGCTTCGAATTTTTATCAAACTTACCTTATGTCTACTAATCGTGAATCTGCATTGATGCTTAGTGTTAGACGTCATTTTCTTCATTATTTCATTTTGTTCGTGTTGAATTCTTGTTGTCCATTAAGAAAAGAGTTGAGGGGTTTGGTTAATTTTTATTTTTTTGTATGCCAAGATGTCTCCCTTGATATTATTTAAGTTCAAAAAAGCTCATGAGTGAGATTTTAACATGTTCTTTGATTTATGTGAAGAGAATTTTAAGTAGGTATGTGTTTTGAGACAAATGTTAATGGTCATATTTGGGATTATGGATGACATATTTGCCCACTGCCTCTTGTGAATTCCAACTCCCCACGATGCTTTTAATTTGATATCATTAGGATAGTGATTTAGGATTTCCGATAGTTTGATATACGTGGAATGATATCTTGGTTGTTGAGAATCTGGTGATGAACATGAACTCGAAATATGGTTTAGATAAAATAAAAATTGGTTCATTGTCAAGTGTAGCTTCTCCGTTTCTCCAAATTACTTCTTATATTAGGTCCATAATGCCCTAATTTCTTGTTTTGCTTTAAGCTACAGCAAGTCGTTCTGAAATTAATTTATGCAATAGTCAGTTTCTTCTTTTTTTTAAAAAAAAGGAAGATCGAGTGTGACAATAGTTTCTTGGCGTAGTATGTCTTGATCTAATTAAGTTAATAATAGAGGGGTACCTTATCTTTACATGCTTATCCCCCATTTCTTGGTGTCTAAAGTTAGCTACAATTGAATTTACAATGAAAATGCCAAAATTTCCTTCGGTTTAAAATTAGTGCATCAACTAATCCTCTCATTCCATTTGCTAAATTGTACTTACTTATTCACTGTGTGTATGTTTATCTCTGTCGTGAGTAAATCATTTGATCATGTATTTGTTGAAAGCTTTATCTCTTTTCTAATTCTTTTCTTTCTCTTTTTATGTATGTGAATCCCTTTGAGTTCATGATGGACTTACCTACCTTGCATTTTCGAGTTGAGCTATAAAGGCTCGATCTTCACTCTCCCTATTTATCGAGTCAACTCCCCTATGTATTTGGAAGCCGTTACAGATCCCAAAGGCCCAACATAGTGCTGGAAATTAGTTCATAAATGTTCAAAGCCCAAGAAATGGGTTGTATACATATTGTATACGACAGTATACACTCATTATACAGCGATATACAGCTCAAAAATGCAAACTACAGGGCTAAGGCGAAATACAGGTGTTTGGAAGTAGGAGATACATGGAAAGAGCTAATATATATGCCGATATACACTGATATATAGTCAATGTATACAAAAAGGGATTGGGTTAAAACCCAAAAACTTGCAGCGAAGTTGGCCCAAAAAGGGGCCCAATTTCATTATCTCTTTTACTCTCCTAATTGTTTTGATTATGTCTAACTAATTTTATTTAACTCTAACTTTAAAATTATTAGTTAACTCAATTAAATCCCCAAAAGATGAACTATATTCTTTATGTTAAGATTTTAATAAAATTTCAATTTTATCAACTCTTGTATTTTTTACATATTTAAATATTGTTTTTAGTTAAAACTTTCATTTGTCTTTAATTAGTTTCTTGGTTTATCGACTAAATTAGTTCAAATTATTATGAGTCAAATAAATTCTAATTAATCTTGTTTTATTAATATTCTAATCACTTGTATTTCGAGTCAATTGTTTCATTTTGAATCCTTTTCTCTAAAAAATAAAAATAAAATGTGTCATTTATTTAATTATTTTCTCAAAGTTAATCAAATATTGTAAGTTATTATTCTTTATGTTAAATTATTATTTTCCTAAAAATAATCAAATATATTTTGGTCAAGTCGCAGGTCAACCGCATGTTAGCGGGCACTTCGAATGCTTAAACCATTCTCGAAGTGTAAATTGAACCCCGAACCCCCTTTGGTATTTTCAAATGATTTTTTCTGTTTAAATCTTTGAAAATTTTAAGTTTTCTTAGTTTCTTTAAAAAATTAAGTGGCGACTCTTTTCTCAAATTGTTTTATACTTAGAACATTTTAAAAAGTGATTTTTCTAAAGATTAGGAAAATTATGACATAACAGATATGGCACCGTTTGAGGCACTTTATGGGAGGGGATGTAGATCACCCATGGGATGATTTGAGGCTAGAGATGTGAAACCTTTGAGGGGTTGATTTAGTGAAGGATGCTCAAGATAAATTGAGGAGCATCCAAGCTAAGCTTTTAGCGGCCAGAGTAGACATAAAAAGTATGCAGACCATAAGGTAAGAGATATGACATTTTAGACTGGTGAGAATGTTCTTCTTAAGGTGTCACCCATGAATAGGGTGATGATATTTGGCAAGAAGGGCAAACTAAGTACGTGATACATTAGTCCCTTTGAGGTTCTTGAATGTGTAGGGCCAGTGGCTTATAGATTGTTGATGAGTTCACAAACTGGACTCATTTAGGGCTTTATTTTAATATAAATAATGTCCTTGAATGCTTGTTTTATCTCAATACCTGATTAAAATGCTGAAGTTTCAGGTATTTGATGTTTTAGTGGAAGTATGGACACTTAGGCGCAAAACGGAGCAAATAGGGCTAAAAACTACAAGAAATGGAATCCTACAAATCACTGAAATGACATGAACAACCCTTCGTTCCAATACGCGAAGCCTTGAAGGAAGTGGATCAAAAGGCGAGGAAATGAGCAGTTGACGAGTCGCCGATCAGTTCCACAAAGCAGTACTGTACCGCCCAATGATCCAGAATGTGAGGATGCTAAAGGCAAGACATTGAAGGCGATGAGCTGACCAAAAGGCAGATCGCCGATGAACTTGGCGATCTCGACTAATGTCGCCGAACAATCCACTGCAGCACAATTTGTGAAAACTATAATTACTAGTTAGAATTGTAGTCTTAGTGTAGAACAATTATTATTATTATTTTCACTTTAGAACATATTTTAGCTGATATTTTTTCTCTCAAGTTTGGAGAGGGTTTTGTGGAGACTCGAAGAAAGGAGTTTTTCTTCCCCAAGTTGGAAGTGGGTCTTCTCTATTCATTTTCCTTTGCTTAATTTAAGGTTTAATTTCTTATACCCAGCTGATTTCATTATCATTTTAGGTATAATTTCTTATTTCTTGATGAGTGGCTAAAAACCCCCACTCTTGGGGTGTGATTTAGCAATTATGGGTTGATATTTTTGTTGGGGCTTGCTTGCTGATAGGTTAGATGTATTTTAATGGTGATTTCACCTAGTGGTTGTGATTTAATCTAAAGGGTTTGTAGTTGCAAATACAAAGTCACCCATGCGTTTTCGGCTCACCCGAGAGGGAGGTCGTAAAACCAAAACCACTAGACTGATGGCCTAAGGAGTGAGTCGACATGAGGTTCAGCTCGAGAGGGCGAGCCCTAGTCCCATATCCTAACACTCAGCTTGAGAGAGTGAGTGGGCCCTAGTCCCATATCCTAACACTCAACTCGAGAGAGTGAGTGGGGTAAGGCGTAGGCTAGTCTTCATGCGACAAATGAGTGTCCGAGAGGAACGCATTTGAAACTTGGTAAGTTGCCCGAGAGGGAACTTATTTCCATTTAAAGCTTAGTCTAGTCACTATTATTTTGCAAATTTCCTATCGAAAGCATGTACCCAACAATTTATCTCAACTAATATTGCGGTCACATCCCAAGAACCTTTCCCCATACTCGATTTTCTTATTTATTTTGTTGTTTTAGTACTTGTTACAAAATCTTATTTGATATTTGACACTTTTGTGTCGCCCCCTTTAATTTACAATGTCTTTTATCGCAAATGTCTTTAGCTACGACTAGTTAGAATGTAAATTTTATTTTTCTATCAATTCTCAAAACCACTCCTTTGGGACACGACCCCAACCCTTAGTTGGGGTACTATATTATCGACGATCGTAGACACTCATACCGTAGGATAGTGTTGTTGGTTACAATAAGCATTAATTGACTTTACCTCCTAAACTATCGGGAGTTCATCTAGTATTTCATGTGTTCATGTTGAAGAGGTATCATGGTGACGGGGATTACATCATAAAATGGGACTCAGTTGTCTTAAACAAAGACCTTCTATATGAGGAGGAACCGATTGTGATTCTTGATCATGATGTGCGTAAGTTAAGGACCAAGGAGATTAAGGCCGTGAAAGTTCAATGAAAGCATCGTCCAGTTGAGGAAGCCACTTGGGAAACCGAGAAGAACATGCGAGACAAGTATCCCCAGTTGTTCATCGATTTAGGTACTACTCTACTCTAACTTTAGCCAGTTTTTCCCAAGTTTGTCACTCGGGAACGAGTGATGGGTAAATTGGTATCTATTGTAACGACCGGTTTCCCTCGTTATAGAAAATCCAACGAGGAAAATTTTGGGCCGAAAAACTTTTTCGTAGTAACTTGGAATTTCCCAATCTAGTCCAGATTTGGACGAAATCGGAGTCAGTAAGGTCTAGGGAAATCTGGTAATAATTGGGTGATCTAATTATCATTGGGATCACACGAGTATATAGCTAAGACGTTAAGAAATCCATACGACTTTACGAAATTAAATTCGGGCAGTAGAACTCCCGAAACTGATTTAACATGAACGGATAGTTTCTGAGAGTCATAGAATGAATGTGTGTTGTGAAATGGAGGTTTGAGACTCTAATTACGACATTCTATCTCTACGCAAGTCGCCAGGGTGGGATTTATTCCGTCAGGGCGGGGCCGCTATGGCGAGATGAGTGCCTCCATAGCGGGCCAGTCGTGACTTAATTCGGAAATAAACCTAAAAAACGTTTTATTCTGCACTTTTCGACTTTGAGAGCTAGGAGACGACCCCAGGTGTAGCTTTTGCAAGTTTGTAAAGGCTTGTAATTTGATTAACATAAAAATTTTATATTATGTTTTGGCGGTGACATGTAATTGTAGTTTTCGTACTATATTTTCTCTTATTGATGCAATTTCTCATTATCTTTCTTGTTTCACTATATCAAAGCATTTAGAAAAGTGAGAAGTCATTTAATATTTTACGGACATTTTCTTATTGGACAAACTGAAAACCCAACCGATAACGACCAAAAACTGATAAACCAAAAACCGATAAAAAAATATCTTATTGATTTGTTATTGGGTTAGCATATTTAAAAATCAAAAACCGATAAACCGAAACGATAATACATAAAACCGAATTGAACCGACCGATGCACACCCCTATTCACAAGTATAAATATATATATATATATATATATATATATATATATTGTATAATTAGTATAAATCATATATATTTGATGAATAATTATGTATAAAAGATGTATATATATTCATATATTGGTACATACTGTTTATTTATTATTATATAAATGCACATGCAATGTATCTATTTTATATAAATAGTGTATAACCACTATATATAAGGTATAAACAATGTACCCACACTGCTATACACAATATCAAATATCAACCAAGTTTGCTTCTTCATCAACTATTCTGGAAGAACATGGTCTCCTAGTACAAGCTCTGGCATTCCCTCTCCCACACTCTCCACAATCCTAAATACCAATAATAATTTTTAAAAAAATCAATGAAAGCACAGTTATATAATTAACACCCTTTTGCTTCTTGAAAGAAAATTAAAAAGTTTGACCTAACTCCGACTACAACGGGGTACGGGTCCATGTTAAAGTGTTGGTTCGTATTTGGTGTCATAATAATTGTTCAAATAATATTTAAATGTTTTTGAGACAATATTTTCTTGTTATTAACAAACACTGGAAAATAATAAGAAACTTACTTTTTTTTTAAAAAAAAAAAATCTTGAAAAACATTTTCCTTCCTAAGAACACACTGTTGAGTCTTTTTCTCCAAAGAAAATTAAATTGTGTTTTTCCATACTTTGTGTTAATAGTATATTATAGTTGTAGCATATATTCCATTTGTGTTAATGTTCATTGTTTTTTGAGCAATTTTCACTTATAGCAAACATAAAAATCATACTTGTATGTTATAGCTATAGTTTGTATAATTGCGCTCCATAGCAAATTTTATGTTTGCTATTGAGCTTTTGATTTGTATAATTCATTACAAACATCCAATTTTATATAAATTGTTCAGTTTTGTATAAGTTCATTCATACATTGTAATTTGTATAATAAGATCTGTATTTGTATAATTATAAGTGTATAGGACGAAAATATATGTATTTGTATTTGTATATACACTTTTATCTCACTTTATACAAACACCAATGCATTTTATACATTTTATACCGAAATGTATAAAATGACTAGTTGTATACCGAAAATGGCTAATTGTATACTGAATCAAATGGCAAAAAAGGGGATGTTTGCTGCGAATTACAATTAAAATAAACTATGGCTATAGCATTTAATTTGAATTAATAATTTGCTATTTCATACAATTTTTCGTTGTTTTTTCTACATTCAAATAAAATGAAGTTTAGACTAGAAATGTCTTTTCGTATTAGGTATAATATAATTCATATCACCAAGACACCAACCATGAAGAAAATTTCATGAATAAGCCAAGAAAATTGTAGATATTATTTACTACAAATTGTCAAAAGCATTCAGTTTGACCAAAAACGTGGAGATAAATTTTCAAAATAAGGGAGCTACGGCTAATATATAACCTATATACAGCATACCTAACTCGATTTTTTATCGAATAATTAGCGTGGGAGGTAAATAGTACTCTTTCGATATCAATCACTATATTATGCGTCACACAAGATAAATAATATCATTAGGATCAAAATAATCAAGTATCACATAAGATTAACAAAATAAACTTTAATTGATGGTAAATCACATCGCTAAGGATAGGGAAAAATATATTACGGAAAAAATACAAATTAATATGGTTCAGCCTATTAACCTACATTAACAAATTATAGCAGGTAGGATGAACAATCTACTATTTCAAAAAGAATATAACGAAAATTAGAAAAATATCAAAAAGAAGAATAGTGCAAAATCTACCCTTTTTTAGGTGTGAATCATGTGACTTGTTGGTATCACACGTCGAGTGAAAAAATTATATTATATTAATCTTCAACTCTTCCAATACCATAGAGCTGTTGTGTTTCTCTCCTTCTGCTTTAGCTAAAGGTTTAATTTCTTAATATAAATTTATTTGTCAATGTAATTAATTAAGATAGATCATTTACTCTTTAGATTATCATTGGTTATCTTGATCTACGAAGCACGAAGAGGATGGCTAATTATAATTTATACGTATGATTAATTATATTTTATGTTGGACACGTCAGAGCTCATCCAACGATTTTTTTAAAAGTATATATTAATGTTCAACTCTTCCAATAACGTGAAATAATGGCAAGGAAAAATAAAGGCATAATACATAAATGTGTCATTTAACTTGATCTTATTTCACATTTATACCCTCCAACTCAGGGTGTACACAAGTAGGCACTTTAACTTGTATAAAGTTGAACAAGTAGACACATGAGTCCCATGTGGCATAATACACATAGGACACCACACAGGATGAAATTGCCATGTAAGATGTCACATAGTATGCGTGTGTCTATTTGTTCAACTTTATATAAGCTTAAGTGTCTACTTGTGCACACTCAAAGTTGAAGGACATAAATGTGAATGAATGCCAAGTTAAAAGACATATTTATATATTATGCCAAAAATAAAAAGAACTAAAAGAATCATGGTTAGTAATGGCTATCATATTTCATTTCTATATAGTCAAAGGGGAAAATGTGTTTTATTTTAAAAAGTTAAGTATACATTTTCATCATTTTGCGATATAGCTAAAATAAGACCTCTACTACTTTCAATATTACTATTTTTACTATTTAAATTTTATTTGAAAAGTAAGTCTTAGTTTCTTTCTTTCCTTTTTGTGGGGATGGGGTGGGTTGGGTGGGGCGTCGGGGTGTCCATTATTCGTTTGTGACCTCATTAATTTGAATTCATGTAGAAGAGTTTCATTGTTAGAAAATAATTTCATCTTTCAGAATTTGAACGCTAACTTTTGATCAAGCCTTTATTTAATTATAAATTTTTCATTATTTTTTTGAAAATCAGATTTTTCTGAAGTTTAGATTGAAGTTAAAATATTTGGCCAAAGTTTTTCAAAAAATATTTCACCTTATAAAATAAAAAAATAAAAAACTGAAACATGTTTATATTCCTAAGTTTTAAAAATTATAGTACTCAATCCATCAATCGTACCAAACAAACATACTTCTTTTGTTCACCTCACAAAAATAGATTTTCACTTTTACTTGTCAATTTTAACATATAAAGAAAAGAAAATCATGTTTAACCATTAGAATTAGTTATTTATTCCCAAATCATTTTTTAAGGTTTAATATTAAACATCAATTAATAATTTAAAGGGTGAAATTTAAACTTTTATAGTTTTAAAGTTTGAAATTTGAATTTAAATTTTTAAACTTTTAAAGGGTGAAATTTAAATTTTTATAGTTTTAAAGTTTGAATTTAAATTTTCAAACTTTTAAAGGGTGAAATTTAAACTTTTATAGTTTTAAAGTTTGAATTTAAATTTCAAACTTTTAAGTGTGAAATTTAAACTTTTATAGTTTTAAAGTTTGAATTTTATTATTTAAATTTTCAAACTTTTAAAGTGTGAAATTTAAACTTCTATACTTTTAAAGTTTGAAACTTTGTAATTAAAACTTTAAAAGTATAATTTTTAACTTTAAAATTATAAAAGTTTTAATATTATTTGAGTAATGTTCCTAATTTTTTAATTTTAATAAAAAAAAATGTAATTATATCCATTGGGACCCGGTTTCCGGTCCGGTCCGGGACGGGTATGCCATATTTTTTCCGGAATTACCGGTTCCGATACGGTTCCAGCCCGTGGTGACCGGTTTCAGTTCCGTTGCCAGCCATACCCATACCATCTCGGAATCACGCAAGCTTGGCGGCGTTG